>CAIGRT010116581.1:0-14659 GCA_903798405.1 Fraxinus platypoda | reverse complement strand
TAAAGCATTGAATCTAAATTTTTCGGCTGAAGGTGATGAGCACAAGAGAGCAGCCAAATTGGGTAAGGCATTCAAGAGAATAAAGAGATCTGTATTCATGTTCAATGATGTGTGGACTTCATTTTCTTCACATAAGATTGAAATTTCTCCCTCTTGCTATATATGAATTTAAGATGATAGTAATTAGTCGATCACTAGAGGTGTGTCGCAAAATGGAATGCCAAAAGTATCTAAAAAATAATAATTTCGGGGGCACCCCCGTGGGCCTCCCATCCCTTCAACTCTAGGACCCCCCTACTTCGACGGGCTGGCTCCGCCCCTGTTTACAATCAAACGGACCCTTAGTAATGTAGGTAATGTCATTAGCAACTTTTCGTTAAAAAGTCCATATCACGACTGTCTGACAATAAGTCGACAAATCAATCAATCTTGCATATTGAATTATGAAATTGTTACAATAAGTTGAGAGATTTCGTACAATGAATTTTAAACTTATATAGAATAAATAGTAATTAAGCTCCAACACTCCATGTGTATAAACCTCATTTTTTGATGTCTTATTCTTTATCTAACATTCGATGTCTGATATCCATTTAATTCAATTATTTAATTTCTGTAGCATAAAGATTAATCTTTTGGCAACAATGGATGTTTCCCACTAAGAGACTCCTTTATCAAAAGTTCACATGTTAAAAGGTTTTTCTGTCTAGTTGACAAATAGAATTATTAAATCATTTTTAAATAATCATTTTTGACTATTTTTTTAAGTTCAACATGTAATGATTTTTAATTTCAAAATATGTGTCACATAGTTGATCGCGAGTTCTTCAAAAGAGTACTTAGAACTTATTCTAATGATCGAGAAATATAGCTCAAAATTAAGTTCAAAGTGGTAACGGTCATAAATTCGATTTATTAAACACATTCCGTGCAACCATTTTTACCACACTATTGTGACCTCATCGTTTTGCGGTTTTGTAAATTGAAAGGTGCGTTATGAAGTATGTCTTGAGTACTATGAAATGATATCAAGAACATTTCGTAACATTTAAGAATAATAATCCGATATTAATCCGCAAACTGACTTGATGAAATGAACCAGCTGCAAAATTTTCTTCCTTTTTTTTTTTTGTGGGAGGGTGGGGGGAGGGGGTATGTGTTGGGTAAGCTTGAGCTCACACCCTGTATCTGCCCCTATGCATTGCTTGTGGGCGTAACGACCTTGGTGAAGCAATTTTAATATTAGAAATGTTATTTGGATTCGTTGCATTCGTTTAAATTTTTAATTTTTTCTTTTAATTTTGACCCATAAGCTTTTTTCGCTTAATGCGATTCATGATATTAATTTATTTGATTTTTGATACTATTGTCAACTTTGTTTCCACAAAAAAGTCTTGCGTCAAGATAAATGTCCAAATCCGTTAAATTGACTATGAAAATGTAACCAGTGACTTAACTAAATCAACTACCAATGTGGTACGACAAGATTGTCAACAATTGACTTATGGCATAATTACCAAATAGTGCATTTAAGCTTCCTACCTGGAATCTATCGTCCGTATAGGATTCTTAAGCTTGCCAACCCGTGTGTTGGGGAGGTTGTCAAATGCACGATCCGTCACACATGGTATCAGAGTGAGACTGCTCATACGTTACGTTGTTGGTTGTGGGAGATTAACGGTGTCGATTTGCGGTGTCGATTTGGGACCACTGAAGATGTGGCAAAGCGAGCCAGTAAGCGTGATGAGAAAAACTTTGGGGATGATGAAAGGTGAAGGCACGTGTTGTGTAGTTGAACCTATCTACATGTCCATTTGTTTTATAAAGCGCGATGAGCATTGCAATGGAAATCACAATGATGGAATTTGTGTGGGTGCTTCGATATACGCAATGACGCCTCTACAGGGGATGTCAAGCCGAGGAACTAATACTGGGTGCAATGTGAAGGTTTGTGTCAAAGGCGGTATGTACAGAGGTACTGTGGACAAACGTGCGGGGGTAATGTGTGAATGCATGTCCATCTAGGGAGGATAATGAAATGCAAAGATTGCGAGAAGATGCGAGGTACACGGTTCGATATGAGTGCGTTAACTAATTGAATGGGAAAGCTTGTCACATGCTTAACGAGTCTCACTAACGTGACAAGATTGCTACAACTGGTTTATAACCTAATTATCGAAAAGTGTACTAACAATTTCACCATATGCGGGTAGAGTTACAACTTCCTACTCAAAGAATAGCGTTTGTTTGCTTATTCTCATGCTTGTCGACCCCTGTAAGGGAGAGGAAGCCTTGGGGGCAATGGCGGACGCAAACACTTTGAGTTGGGGGCATAGTCAAATTTTTAAATCGAATAAGTTGATAAAGAAAAAATATAGTTTCTTCTTAGTTATCATCCTTACAGAGAATGATAAACTTTAAAACACATGGAAATATAGTGTAGTAATTATCAATTTTGACCATTCCAGATCAGATATTTACTGACCTGCCTTGAGTACGTAGGCGACATTTATAAGGAAAAGCGTCGTCAAAATTTTTTATGCCGTGTATTGGGAAAAAATAATGTGAAATGTCAAGACATTAACATGTCATTGAGGGCCAACATTTAGTCAAGCTAAATAATCCTACCAAATTTGGCTTCATTTTTGAAGTGCATGATCGAGGCAAATTCTTCAAAGATCCCTGCACCCATAATTAGAGAAGGATTAAATTTCTGTTCTATACTAGGTTTATATATTGATTTGTTATCAGGTTCGATTGGTTGAGACATTAATAACAAAACAAACAAAAAAATCGACATTAAATTTCTAGTAGAGGAACAGATGATGAGTTATACAATGTAATAAATTAGGCATATAGTAGTAAAACATAGAAATTATTAACTTTAAAAACTAAGGGGCTTCTCTTTGCCGTTTTAATTCCCTTTTTTGTTTTTGATTTTCCAAAACAGTGAAAACATGTTTGCTTATCTATTTTCAAAAACGAGTTTAAAATTTACAAATAAAATCGAAAACGTCAAAAATGTCGTTTTGTGTGTTTTTAGTTAAAATCAAGACAAAACTTTCAAAACGCATTTTGGCTATTTTCAGTTACGTCACCAACAAAAATCACCGCCATCGCCGCCTCCACCACACCACACCACACCACAAACAAAAACCACTGCCGCTGCATTGCAGCCGCACCATCGTTTTGGCTGTTTTCATTGCAAAATCCCCAACTAAAGAAGGAGGCGAAACAAAGAGATGGGAATTTCTATAGGTGGTTAGTCCTCTCTATTTGCCCGTGATTTCACCATCCCCAAAAACCAACAGCCCGATTATACCACCACAGTTATCAGTGAAAATTTTACTAATGGTCACCGAAGTTTACGCAAAATTTAAGCCCTTGTTTGTTTGATAAACCTTTCTGGGATTGCTGTTGTAGCTCATACTATATGTAGGCTGTGAGGATTCTATTCTTTGAGTTGGGTCTGGCAGGGAGAAACAGACCTGTATCTTGGCGGGGCAAACCTTGACGGCAATGCGAGGAGGGAAATTGACTACGTTCTCTCTCTCTCTTGCATATGCAAGGCTTTTGCAGCCATGGAGGTGTCCGACTCTGTTTGCCGTTGTATTTGCATATCTGAGCCTTACACATATTTATTTATTTCAAATCTCACATTTTCAACAGAGAGAGAGAGAGAGACGACAAAGAAGAGGGGAAGAAGAGAGAGAGGGGAAGAAGAGAACAAGTTTTTCTATTTTTTATTTTTAAAAATAATTTTTCAAATTGACAAAAAGAACACATTTTCAATAATTTCAAAATTGACACTCAAAACACAAAACACAAAATGAATTCAAAACGAAAAACGAAAAACTGAAACACGAAGAGAACAGCTCCTAAGGTTTTTAACCTTATATATGAAGGAGCCTAACTACGTGTTCTTACACCTAATTCAACTCGTGAAGTTGTTGCACCATCCTCATCTTTATAAACTATTTATGAAGTTGCCAAACAAAGGCTAAATCTTTAACGTAAGCCATCTAAACACTTTGTCAAAGAAACACAAATCAATCAAATACAACATAAACTTTCAGTATTGAATCAAAACTGAAACAACAGTCTAATTACAAAAAAATATAATGCATTAACAATTGGAATAAAAAGAGCTATCGATTTTTTTAAATGATATTAAGCCCTTGGTTGATGGCATTGTAAAGAGAAATTGGAAAACAAATGATGTTTTGAATAGTAATTTTTTTAGAGGATGTGTGATTAAAAAGTAGGAAAAAATTGAGTTTACATGCATAATATTTTATTATGTGAATGTATGATAGAAAATAAGTATATGAAATAAAAAAACTAAATTTTAACATAAAATAATAAAAAAAAATATTAAACAGTATTCACTAATTTAAAATATTAGAATTATTCGATTCCTCTTTTTCTCTGTTCAACCTTTGTTTTTTCTCTCTGTATAAATTTTAAAATCAATGAGAGTGGATTAGATTATAAATATTGATAAATTGTTTAAAGCGGTCCCACCAATCCACAGCCTATCTTCTTGTCATTTTTATTTATTTATTGGCTTGGCATGTTTGACCCAGCTTTATTTATTGATTAAAATTTCAAAATTTGATCAATGTATTAGTGTGGACTCCACCCCATACGAGGGTTATGGACACCCCTATGTACATTTATTATGTACACATAACACATCACTTATATTTTTTTTTTAAATAAAAAAAATGGTGAGGTACGTGACCAACCATGCCCCACCCTCTTCTACCACTGCGTGGGGGAGGCTTGTCGGCAATAATAAAAAAATGTTCAATGACTAAAGTAACACATTATTAAAATTTGGTTACCAACAAAGTTTCTTAACCCATTTGACAAGACTTCAAGATTTGGACATAAATTTCGAAAAACATAATCTCTTTGGTTGTGTCCCATGATGTCTGAGGCTGTTGTTCATAAATCTTCTGTCTGTCATTAATTTGTTGCGTTTTATTTGCCTGATTATTATTTATTATTATTATTATTATTTTTTTGGTTAATTCTTTGGTGAATTGTGAAGGGAAAAAAAAATAAAAATAAACAGTGTTTTAAATTTTTATCTCCAAATCATTTGCTAAACAGTGACTTTAAGAAAATATCAAACACTTTGATGAGCTCTGTCTAAATTCGAAAACTCTATTATACAGAATGACTCGGCAATATTTATATTTTCAATGCTTCATTAGATACAATTATATGTTTATTTAGAAAAGACACCTAAATTGCAATATTGGGTAACAAGTAGAATTTATTGAAGACTAATTTTGAATTTGCATTTTTTTTATTAGGTCATTGTTTGGTCGGTCCCCATTATCTTCAAACTACACTTTTCTTTCTTATTTTTAACTACGCATTTTTCAATAAAATAATTGTACATGCAAATCCAAAACTTATCTTTATTTTCTGACAACACATTTTTCATCAAAACACTTTTTCAAAATGTATTTTGGGCAAAAAATGAGGCTCAAACTGGCTCTAGATATCAATACTACATGAACAATAAATTTTAAATTTGCATGCTAAGTATGCCTCTGTTTGACAGAATTTTTTTTTGGAAAGAATGAGTTTTTGAATAATAAATTTTCTAAAAATATATTGTTAAAAAGTAAGAAAAAAATTTAGTTTATGTGAAAAAAATTTATTGTGAGAATGTATGATTGATAATGAGTGTGGGAAAAAAAAGTTTTGAAATAATGACTACCAAATATGAGCTAAATAACAATCCATAAAATTTATTCATATTCTTTTCAATCATGTCACGTGTACAATTGGTTTACACCCTAATTTACAGGATTTACATTTATGCTCTGTTTGATAGCATGACTTTTCCTTGGAAAATATTTTCCTCCTTTGTAGATGTTTGATGGCCAAAAAGTTTTCATCGCCGCAACTTCACGCGCCCATTTTCCGGAAATTTGGCGAATTTTTTCCTATTGTTTTTGCTGGAATTGNTTACACCCTAATTTACAGGATTTACATTTATGCTCTGTTTGATAGCATGACTTTTCCTTGGAAAATATTTTCCTCCTTTGTAGATGTTTGATGGCCAAAAAGTTTTCATCGCCGCAACTTCACGCGCCCATTTTCCGGAAATTTGGCGAATTTTTTCCTATTGTTTTTGCTGGAATTGATCCAGGTTGTTTTTTTTTTTTTTTTTGGCAATTGGATAAAATTCTGGACACAATGGTAAAAAAAATTATCACTTTTATTGACAATTTCCATACAAAACAAAGTCAAACGAATGATACTCGGTATGGCAATTATTTTTTAAAGAGAAATTTAAATTTTTTTTTTGGCAAGTGAAACAAATTCTAGACCCAATGGTAGAAAAAATTATCACTTTAATGGACAATTTCCTTGACAAAAAAATCAAACGGACACCAAACTTTCAACATTTTTTAGGTGAAAAATTATACCAATCAAACACAATTAATTACAATTCTCAGGAAAACATTTTCTAGGCAATTCAATTCCCAGTAAAACATTTTCTTTGCACCCATTTTTCACCTTTGCAATCAAACGGACCCTTAATATATTCTTACACTATCATTCACATCTCACACATTTCATACAACCACAGTAAAACTTCAACTTCACTCTTTTGTCAACGAAGGTGTCAAAGTAGATCTACAAATAGCTTAATTGTATTCTCCTACTTCAATTTGATTGAATATATTATTTGTTAGTTAATTACTTCAATTCATTTTGATATAAATCATTGATAGATTTTCTAAACTTAAATCTATTACAATTCAAATTAAGTCCATGTTCGTCTCTCGTTGTTTCAAAATATATATATATACATACTAATTTTTAACCATATTTACACAATCAAATATTCTACACATAAATTCCAAAATTTTTCCTACTTTTTAACCATATATTCTCCGAAAATTTACTATTCAAAAATATTTTTCCAAAAAAAATGCCCACCAAATAGGGGCAAAATTAGCAAATTTGGCTGATTGGATGGCCAATCGTATGTCCTTGTTTGACGTAGATTCTTTAAAATTTATCGTTTTCAAACTCATTTTTAACTATACATCGTCTCAGTAAAATAATTTTGTACGTAAACTTATAATTTTTCACTATTTTTTAACCATACATTTTCTGAAAATTTGTTTTTAACGAAATTTATTTCAAAAAATCTACAAGGAGTTTTAGCTGATTCTCACTGAAATTCAATATTTGGACTGAACTACCGTTTTTAATTGCATTAACCATTGCAAGAAAATGCATTGATTTTTCTTGATTTCAAATGAAGCCACTCCATTCCCTCCATCGGCCTAAAGATTCCCTCGTTGGTTCATCAGATTTGTCTAGGATTCTAGGGCTTGATGGTCAACTTCTGTAATATATTATTTTTCCAGATTTTTTCACCAATCTATAGTTGAGTTAATGCCACAATCATAATTACTGGTATGGGAAAAATATGGACGGTTTATAAATATTCATATTGTTCATTTCAAGGTACCTAAAATAATGATTTTATTTATATATTTTTTAATATATCTCTGTATTAAATAATGATTTAAATAGGAGTAGTTCATATTTGCTGATAATACATTAAATAGGAGTTTTTAGAAAAATGTGTGATTAAAAATAGGAAAAAAATTTAGATTTACGTACAGAATATTTTATTGTGTGAATGTGTAGTTGAAAATGAGTACATAAAAAAAAAGAGTTTGAAAAATATAGTTGTCAAACAAGGGCCTAATCAGTAACACATCATAAAAAAAAAAAAAAGCGTAATAATAGAGACAGAATAGAATAGTCCTAAATCACTGTTAATATCACATGCGAAGAAGGTACCTACAAATTTACATTGGGTCAAGTGATAATAAGCCAAATTTTAATGGCAGTGTTGTACAACTTCAGTCACCCTAATATTAATGGCATAATTTAAGTGCATTCAAGAAATATTAATTGCATCATTTAAATGCATTAAAGCTGGTGCAATATTATTTTTTTCCGAAAAATTTCACTTGTACAGAACTATTCCTTCTGTTAAAATGACAAATTACTGACATGGGGGTGGGCCACATGTGAATAAAATATTATTATAAAAAATGGGGCCCACCCCCGATGTGTCTATTCACTATTCTGTATTTTTACAGAAATAAAATTTCTGTAACTGCAGCTTTGCTCTTTTTTTTTCACAACTTCTCGCATCCCAATCTCTTTGTTTACCCACCAAGAGGAGTCTAGACCCAAACATGTCGACACATTTTGCAAAATGGATCGCGTATCATTGTGTTTGATAGATATTATTAAGGAAACAATGTATTTTAAATAGTGATATGATGATAAATATGTGGTTAAAGGTAAGGAAAAATTATTGATGTAATGTAAAATATTATTTTATTGAAAAATGTGTGATTAAAAATGAGTTTTGAAATAATATATTTTGAAAGAATGTGTACCAAAGAGGGACTAAGAACATATTTCAGCCTTATTATTTAAAATTCATTCTTTATTAAACTTATTTTTATTGTGTGTTTGATGGATATTATTGAGAAAATAATGTATTTTAAATAGTGATATGATGGAAAATATGTGGTTAAAAAATAAGGAGAAGTTATTGATGTGATGAAAAATATTATTTTATTGAAAAATGTGTAGTTTGATGAAAGAATGCATTTTAAATAGTGATATAATTGGAAATATGTGGTTAAAAAGTAAGGAAAATATATTGACGTGATGAAAAATATTATTTTATTGAAGAATGTGTGGTTGAAAATGAGTTTTAAAAGAATGTATTTTGAAAAAATGTGTACCAAACAGGGGCTTAATCACATATTGTTCGAATAAAATAATTTTGTACATAAATCCAAATTTTTTGTTGGGGCGAAATCGAGATCTTCTTGTTGGGGCGAGGGGGCGAGAATTTTGAAGAGGTAAAATATATGTATAACGTGTATATTTTAAAATTTTGTACATATAAAGATTTTCAAATTTTTTAAAATATCGCAGACTTGTACTCTGGCCCTGGAAGCAAATATTTCTTCATAATCGATGCCATATTCTTGCTTAGGGCCCTTGAGCACTTTTCTAGACTACCATCTAAATGACAATAACAAATATAACTTCTGATGCAATTTTTGACTCGCAGAGTAAATATACGTACTATTTTCCCATTTCATCGGATAATTAAAAAGGCTATGGCTATGAATACATAATATTTTTCCCTAGAAACTAGTGTTACACATAAAGATATAGAACTTCAGGTTCTACTTATTTTAATACACAAGATTTTATAGCCTAAAAGTGATTATTATGTGACATCCACATCCCATGCAAGTTCAAGTTTGGAGAACCAGATTTCACTGAGTAAACCCCATTCCAAATCTCTGTAAAAGCTCTAACAATGATCCCGTGATAATATGGTGAGTTCAGTCGCAGAAAACAGTTGAGAAGTTCTTTAAGATCATCTTTCGAGTAGATTTCTTTTTCCAGTATCATTTGCAGCATTGAGTGCCTAAAGTCGAGATATGGGTCGTCGGAGTCTTTCTCCACCGCCACGCTTTCACTGCCAATCTTTCCGAATCCTTGTACAGCTCGAAGGCTCTTGATGTCTGAATCTGTGTAGGACGAGGGTGGGGTGTCGGTGGTGGCGTCCCATGAGCTTGAAGAAGAGTGGTAGTGACGGGGTTGGTGGAGGTGGTGGTGGGGTTTGTCCCTCGGTTTAGGCCGGAATATGCTGGAGAGCCTTGGCCTTTTGCAACCACTGCTGCAGCCTAGGTCCACTGCCACCGTGTTGAGAATGTACCTTTTCTTGCTGCAGCTTGACATTGTCGACGGCGGTGCTGGTGGCGGGAGAGGAGTTAGAAGCTCTTGACTCTGTTTAAGGAAATATTGTGCAATGGAGTTTGAGGTAAAGAGGGGTCTAATATAAATTCAGCATGTGAGATAGGAGGGGCCCTTCATACAAACTTCACAGCCATTATTTGAGACAACCTAATCTGTATAACAAATATTAGCCAAAGAAAATTGGAATTTACGTTCAAAATTAGCATCTTTATGCAAAAATTTTGTTGTATTGTCATTAATAAAGGTAGGAATGACAATGTAGCGGGTATGGGACGGGTCGTCTCGTCGAGTATTTTTGTCACATTGTCCCGTTTCCATACCCGATTAAAGTGGGACGGGACATGATCGAGGTGAGGTGGGATGGGGCAGATCCCCTGCCCCATTTATTGTCCCATTTATTTTTTATTTATTTTATTTTTATATTTTTTTTACATCTTTAGTTAGTAAATATTATTAATTTTTTTTCCAATTTGTTCTCTTTAAAAATGACAATAATTTTTTTTTATTTTTGTTTAATAAAAAGCTTAAACTTGAAATTAACTTTAAACGGGCGAGTAGCAGGACGAGGATTATGTTTCTCGTACCTACCCTGTACCCATTTCCGGGCAATGACCCTCGTCCAGTCACCGCCCCATTTACTCGGTCGGGCAGGTAATTCAAAACTCATTCGGTGCGGGGCTCCGTGAATATCGGGTTGAACGAATTATTTTGCCACCCCTAAATAAAGGTGACAATAAGAATAAAGGGATGTATTACAATCTTCTTATCGAGTACTTTTGTGCATGATATACTCAACATGAATGGATATTATAAGGAACAAGATTTTAAATTTAAATTTTTTGCCTTGAATTTATAGCTTCAAAGTGGTTAGCTTAAAGTACAGTAAAATCTCAATAAATGAATGTTCGATAAATTAATAATATCGTTTAAATAATAAAAATTTTCGATCCCAACTTGGATCGGTGTATTAAATTAATAATATCGTGACTAAACGTATAAGATAATAATTTATTTGAGATCATTTGAGGTCTAACAAATATATAAAATAATAGCTGTTTAAATTCATATAAATTTATACCAATAACTATAGAAATTATATTTCATGTGTACATCAAATAAATTGAACGATTAATCTTTCAAGATATTAAACTTTAAAACCATTGCATGTAGATTAATATTTCCTCTTTAACATTGTGTGCCTTTTTTGTGTGCTTACAAATTAAAATTTGAATTTCACCACATTCAAATTTTTTTTTCAAAATCTCCTACACGTATTATGGTAATATATAATATAAATTATAAAAATATAAAATACTCTATAAAGTTATTTATTTTTTAAAAAAATATTCATTTAACGATAAATTAATAACCATTCTATAATAATAATTTTTCGATCACAACATTATTATGTTACGAAGGTTTTACTGTATTGGCCAGGTACAAATAATAATAATAATTAGGAACCTGACATCACAATGTTTATGCTGTTCTGGGGGTTAATTACCCCAATAGTCACTGAACTTTACAGAAAGTTTCTACCAGATCACTGAACTTTAAAAACTATATGGTTAGTCGCTGAACTTTCGAAACTACAACCCCATCAATCACTGACCTTTAAAAATCACCACATTCGTCACTGAACTTTGCAAAAAGTTTCCCAAATGGTCACTGATTCAATGACCATCTGGGAAACTTTTTGCAAAGTTCAGTGACCCCGTAGAATTTTTTTGCAAAGTTTAGTGATGAATTGAGTGATTTTTAAAGTTCAGTGATGGATGAGGTTGCAGTTTCGAAAGTTCAGTGACTAACCACGTCGTTTTTAAAGTTTAGTGACCTGGTGGAAACTTTTGGTAAAGTTCAGTGACTATTTGGGTAATTAACTCCTGATCTGGGGATCAGTTTCACGATCAACCCTTTGATTCACCATTGACGATTTTGATTTCATAAGCCAGTAGAGTATAGGCTAATAAGGTTGCCTCAGTTATCTTTTGTTAATAGTTGCACAAGGATGAAGCACCATTTTTGCTTATATCATATGTAGACCTTAAAACATGTGCTAACAGAATCTCGACCACCTCCTTTCACGTAGACATCGCTTGTATACTCAAACATCCCGTTAGGAGACAAAGGCCGCCGATTAAGAAAAATGTTCGACGATCGTTTGCGTTCCGACGGCCAGTCAACGTCCGGACGAGAGAAAAGAGAGTGCAAGGAAGAGGGGATTTGGATAGGGTTAGAACGAACATACCTTTTGTGAAGTGAAGTGAAGTGAAGTCATGTATGTATGTATAGAGAAATGAAAATGGGCCAAATGGTTAAATGTATCGAGCACAGACCCAATATGAAGTCATTTAATTAAATATCCCAATTGAATTGTCGATGCAACATTGGCATATATTAGATTCCCTCCGTCTAAGCATGCCACGTAATTTATAGGTGTAACAATAGTCCCCCAAATCTGAATCGTACATTCATGTGAGGGTCGGACTTCAAAATATAAATTGTCAAGTATGTGAGGTTTTATAGATTGCCTCAAATATATAAGTAGCTCCAATAAGCGAGGACTTACGAATTAATTCAAAAATATGCATCGATCCCAAATAAGGGAAGACTTACGAATTGCCTCGAGAATATAAACTGATCATATAAGTGAGGACTTATGAACTGCCTCAGAAAATATGTGTGCGAGTTTGAATAAGCGAAGACTTATGAATTGTCTCGAAAGATAGATACTACATATAATTTGTAGAAATTTCGGTAGCATCTCATCTATAATATGGACTAAACAAACCTATAATACAATACAATATATCCATTGCACATGTACAAAATAAATTTGGAGTTCATTTGCTCCTCCAAATAATGAGAATAAAGAGAATAGTGATAGTTTAAATTTCTTCAAAATATAATGTGCATAGGGTTTATCATGCATCGTAGTAAATGATATGCTTGCACAACTTATTGTAATAGTATTGCTAATGTGAAACAAATAACATGTTGATAATGTAGATAACATAATATACATATTGCTAGTAGTGAAAATAGTATTGTGACATGCTTGCGGTAACGATACTAAGATACTAGTATCACAATAGTCTCTCAAATCCAAGTGTAGATATTTATATCATGACTGGAGTCGTACATTCATATGTGGGTTGGACTTCAAAATATAAGATATCAAGTACATGGGGTCTTATAGATTGCCTCATATATATATGTAGTTCTAATAAGCGAGGACTTACGAACTGATCCGAAAATATGTATCGATCCCAAATAGGTGAGGATTTACGAATTACCTCGAGAATATAAACCACTCTAATAAATGAGGACTTGCGAACTGTTTCAGAAAATATGTGTACGAGTCCGAATAAGCAAAGACTTGTGAAATGCCTCGAAAGATAGATATTGCATATAATTTGTCAAAATTTCGATAACATCTCCTCTGTAATATGGGCTAAATTAACCTATAATACAATACAATATATCCACTTCACATGTACAAAATAAATTTGGGGTTCATTTGCTCCTCCAAATAATGACAATAAAGAGAAATAATGATAGTTTAAATTTCTCCAAAATATAATGTGCAAAAGATTTATCATACATCGTAGTAAATCATATGCTTGCACATCTCATTGTAACAATATTGCTAATGTGAAGCAAATAACATGTTGGTAATATAGATAACATGACATAGTGCTAAAAGTAGTGAAAATAGTGTCATGACATACTTGCGGTAATAATGTAATCATATTAAAATACTAGTATCACATCATCTATTGTTTAAGCCACATTACTTGCAGCAAGCAGAAGAGGTAAAAATTCTTTCTCCAAATGAGACTTAACCCCTAATTGGTGGGGATTAGAATAAATTTTTTAATAGATTTTAATAAAAGTTAATAAAACGTGTGATTGAAAAGTTGTGGAACTATAAAATATGTGATTAGAACTAATGTTGATTTTGACTTATATTAAAATCTTGATTTTAATCGATATCAAACAGGGACTTGTTCCAAATCACATAGTAAGACTTGACCTTGATTAGAGATATCTTCCATCTAAAACGAGGTAATTTTTGACTGCATTGTTTTCTATTTTTCTTCTATTAGAGCAAACACTAAAGAAATGGATATTTGGATTGTACTGAAATAAATATTTAGGGCTTGCTTTGGTAGTTTTGGGGCACTGGTTATGAGATTATTTATTTAAAGTACTAATTTTGAAAATTTATGAGAGTCCAATTTTGGGTATAAAAATCATTGCTAAAAATTATGTGTCCAACTTATATTTGAGAGTTTATTATTTAACGGTTCTGAATTTTTTTTTTTAAATAATAGAATTATATGTCTCTTAATGAAATTTTCAATTTATATTTTTTTGTATGAAATTTTTTACTTATAAGTAATTTTTTACATAACTTAATTTTTAACTTAAAAGTAAAATATTTATATATAATTAAAATTTTAAGTTATAATTAAATTTTTTTAGGGTTAATTTCACAAATGGTCACTGAAGTTACCTGAAAATTTCAAAATGGTCACTGAAGTTTCAAAATTTCAGAAATATTTTTAGTAACGATTTTTAATACAATCCAACTTATATTTGAGAGTTTATTATTTAACGGTTCTGAATTTTTTTTTTTTAAATAATAGAATCTCTTAATGAAATTTTCAATTTATATTTTTTTGTATGAAATTTTTTACTTATAAGTAATTTTTTACATAACTTAATTTTTAACTTAAAAGTAAAATATTTATATATAATTAAATTTTTAAGTTATAATTAAATTTTTTTAGGGTTAATTTCACAAATG
>CAIGRT010116577.1:0-11094 GCA_903798405.1 Fraxinus platypoda | reverse complement strand
AAAAAAAAAAAAAAAAAAAAAAAAAAAAAAAAAAAAAACGCAACAATTACCTTCTAGAAATGTTTGAGCTCCTATTTGAGTCACATTATTTTTTTTCATTTTCATTCTTCACCACATTTTCAATGATACATTTTTCAATAAAATAATATTTTTCATCACATCAATAATTTTTTCTCCTTTTTTAACTCCTTTTTTAACCACAAATTCCCCATCACATCAATCAAAAAAATACATTCTTGGAGCAAAAATGTGCACCAGGGAAAATGGAAAATTAACGAACATGACTTCTTTTTCTTTGTATAATCTGACTAATTGCTGAGGAAGTATTTATTTGGGATCTTTCCTACTATCCCTACGTGACCTACTTTAGATTTAGGTTGACCCTATTAGTATCTATTATTCACCTACTTCAGATCTACAAGCAAACTCTCTCACACTCAGTTTATCGAGTATTTCTGATTTTCGTTTTCATCTTTAGTTCGTTCTATAGTGAGACGTGAAGTCAATAACGTTGATCATGCCCTTGCAATGCATGCCTTATTATTGATTCGATGTGGTTGGAAAAATGTTGGAGCTTTATTGATTGTGTTCTAGCTGAATTAGCCATCTCACTATTAAGATTGTAAGAGAGAAAAATAGATGAACAAGCCAAGTTCAAATTAAATTAGATATAATGGAGCCCATTTATTGGAATTCAAGCATGTAGCAATCATGCATCCACCTATTTTGTAGTAATAATAATAATATATTCTAATTTTTTTGTATAATTCTCTCAGCAACTTCTTGACTACGATTATGTATAAAAGTCGATAATTAATTTTAACTTCAAAATTTACAAAATTCACAACTTTCAACCACATATTCCACTAACTTTTATCAAAATTTACTAAAAATATAATTTTTTATCTAAATCAAATGGGGTTAAATAAGATCGAAATTTTCTTTACTATGATAATGTACAATTCTATTTAATACATCCTATGAAACATGAAATTAATATCTCATAATCTTCTTTCACTCTTTCAATAAAAGGGTAGATATAGTGACAATCAAATGGTTCAAAAAAAGTCATCTTGTCGACTTCAAATTCATTACGATAAGAATTTGTATGTCTAAATCAGGGTTGGCTATGAGAATTTTGAAGTCCTAGACAACTAATTATTATGAGGTTTTTAAATAATTCTTTCTCAAGCTTAGCAATGCTGAAATATTTAAATAAATAACATATTTATAATTTCTTCACTTTTAGTTGATGAAAAAAAAAAAAATCACACACATAATAAAGAATAATCACTTTTAAGAAAAATGAAAATTCCAAAAAGTGCACCAAATAAGTGGGGCTGAGTTATTTGTAACAAAAAAGTTTATGTACAGAAAGAAAGTTTTACAGAAGTTTTACACACACTCACATGGGTGGGTCTCATGCGAGATTCATGGTAATAAAAAATTGTCAAAAAATCCCAACTACCCCCACCCTGTACCCATATCATTGTCCTTTTTTTGTTTTTGGCCATCTAAAATATTGAGGCCATAGGCCTTTGCCTAGTAAGCCTGCCCAGGCCGAAATAGCAAAATTCTCGATTTAAAATTTTTATATATCTTCACGAAATATTATTTTGGTAAAAAGTGCAAGAAAATATTGCATTTAATGCATGTGTAATGACATGGATTATGCCCTTATTTGGCTCCATTAGAATTTTTATAAAAAAATTATTTCTTAATTTTAATCATACATTCTCCAAATAAAATAATATTACACACAAATTTAAAATTTTTCAATATTTTCAACCACACATTCTCCCACCAATCACTATTTCAAAATTTATAAATTCTTCAAAATGGGAGCCAAACAATGACTATATTAACACTACAATTTATACTAGTTGTGAACATATTTAGGGTCCGTTTGACATGACTTTTATTTTGACTTTTCCTTCTTGTAGAAGAGTTTTTTTTTTAGAAGCTATCTTAATTTTTGTTTGAAAATTAGTTTTAAAAAACACTCTATTCTAAAAGTGTTTTAAGAAAAAGTCACATTGGACTAACTTCCTCTAAAAACTCTTCTTACTGGTAGACGCACTTTCATAAAATTAGTCACAAGTGTCCAAAAGTTATTTTTGGATCTCAAAAGCCCTTTTTGATTTTTCAAAAGTCATGCCAACGGGTCCTTAATAAGTCTTAAAAAATATATTAAAAAGTGACTAAAAGTTTTCGATCTTATAAAATATGTGAATAAAAATAAAATTTGATTAACTTAAAAGCAATTGTAAACTTTTCCAAACATGCACTTGGTAATTGTAAACTTTTCCAAACATGCACTTAGTATCCTAAGAGAAAACCTGTTAAACTTGTCGTGTACGTATAAAGTTAAAAGATGAAAAAACAATTCTTACGAGTCAAATTTAAATTTGTTAAGATTGTAATGTTGAACTTCACATCACTCGTTGTGACCCTTCAAGTTGATACTATCGTCAAAAATTAAGCACTTGGAATAAGACCTTTAGATGATGCACTTAGTCCTCTAAGAGTAGTTGTTCTTGTCTTGTACGTATAAACTAACATGAAAAGAAATTCTTACAGGTCAAAATTAAATTTGTTATGCTTGACATTGACATCGCTCGTCGTGACCCTTCAAGTTGATGTGAAAAGCAAGACTATGGTAAAAAATTGAGCACGTGCAATAAGAGCATTTACCATCTATTTCGGCAGTCAAAAGTAAGCCGAAATCATCACCCCAATCGAAATGGTTAGATTTCTCGGGATGTGTCGATGTATCCATGATCAAGAAACTGCTACAATAAGGTATTATTAAAAGGAAAATACTTATTGTACATCACATTTACAAATTCTTCTACATATTGATGATGTGACGATAAATTGAATTAAAACAGTCAAAATCTCTTCATGAGTTAAATGTTTGTGCTTATGTAACATTTGTTAAAGGCAAAAAGAAATTGGGAGAAATATTTTTTTTATTTGATTGGTGAGATTTTGTGCTTATGTATTGTTTGTTAAAGGCAAAAAGAAATTGAGAGAATTTTTTTTATTTGATTGGCGAGATTTTGACTCAGTCAAATCTCCTCGCGTCATTTGTTGGAAAACAAATTTATAAGTTGTGATCATGTAGCACAATCGATGTTCAAATGACTCTAAATATAGATTTTATATAGAATAAAACCGGACAATATATAAATAAAAAAAATTAATTTCTTGTAAATATCATTCAAAGCTATCTAATTCTCGTGTCAAATATGCCAAGAAGGTTTAGAGAGTGCACGCATTTGGATGATGTTTGGTTAAGCTTAAAAATAAGTAAAAATTACTTTTGTGTTATAAATTATACGTTTATTAGTGAATGACTATTATATCCCAACAACCCTAGTTATTATGACTGTTGTATCCCCTGTAATCCTAAATCTTTCCTATAAATATGGGATGTTGATTCTCAATGAAATACACATAAATCTGTTGATTTATCATGTTATCAGCAAGAAGTTCTGGTCATTGAGTTAGCAAAATTTATTTCTTTTGCAGCTTACAAATCTCTAGCTAGTTGACATAGAAAAAAATTTCTTCAATCAAAGAAAGACAAAAAGTTTCAGGGTCCGTTTGATAGCCATAATTTTCCAAGGGAAATTCCCACTTTAATGGTGTTTGATGAACCAGATTTTGCATGGAGAACTTTTTCCCACTTCTCCCTCACGCACCGACTTTTCCTCATTTTCATGGAATTCATTTTCTTTTGGTTTTGGTAGGAATTCTGTTTTCCAGCTTTTTTTTTTTTTAACTTGGAAAAAATTCTAGATACAATGGTAAAAAAAATTATGACTTTTATTGACAATTTCCATACAAAACAAAGTCAAACGAATGATATTCGGTATGGTAATTTTTTTTTTCTTTTTTGACAATTGGAACAAATTCTAAACCCAATGGTAAAAAATTTTATCACTTTAATGGACAATTTCCATAAAAAACAAAGTCAAACAGACACCAAACTTTCAACATTTTCTAAGTGGAAAATTATATCAATCAAACACAATTAATTACAATTCCCAGTAAAATAATTTCTAGTCAATTCAATTCCCTGTAAAACATTTTCTTTCCATCCATTTTCCACATTTGCAATCAAACGGTCTTAGCTAATTGAGTTTACGTAGAAACTCTTTTTCTGCTCAAAGAAAATGTCAATATTTTGTTCATTCTTAGGGTATTTTTGAATTATCCCAAAATTTTCTATATCAAAAGGTTCTTAAGAGATTTATTATATAGGACTGTAAACCAAGTAATACCCATGTTGTTAAGGGAGGCAAAGTCTTAATCAATGCCCTATAGATATACTTTAAGAAAATGAAATACGGAAAATTCCCCACGCGTAAGCATTTGAGAGTTTAAAGTAAGGTCATGTTTACACATGTCCGAACATAGCATTCATTATTAGAATGTTGGGCAAATATTTAAGAAACTCTGGAATAGATATGTGGAAATTGGCCTAACAGGTTATGCGGTATCTATAGAGAACAAATGATTATATATCAAATATAGGAAATCAGACTAATTGAAGATCATTGGATATTCGGATTCTAATCATGGAATATGACTATGAAATTTTGTCACTGGGCTACGCATTTTGGATGAAATTGAAATATCACTTAATTTATTTTATAATATTCCAACAGATCTCGATGATGTTAGAGTTTATAGATATCAAGTTCCTAGTTGCTAAGGAAAAAGTTCAGAGTGGTCAGGTTTCTATAGAACATATTGGGACAAACTCTATGATTACGGATTCGTTTACTAAAGAACTACCGTCCAAAGTCTTTCATGAGCATACTGCTCATTTGGGTATTGTATCTTTTGATAATATGATAGTTTAGTAGAAGTTTTGTATTTAGATGTTGTCTATTTTAGACACGTAATTTTATCCATGAATATTTCAAAAATAAAGTATTCAATTTAATTTCACTCTGATTAAAGTTTTGGTTTGATATCATTATAGAATAAGTTTGACTAATTGGAAATAGGCGTGTTTGGATCACATTATATGTAATTTTCATGCTACACGTCCATACTTGATTTGATTGTATTGATATATGTAATCATTGATGAGTTTAGTTATGATATTTTTAACGAAAATTCTTCAAAGTTGCTTTTATTATGATAGCAAAAGTTTTGACGTCATAAGGTTATGCACATGTATAACAAAACATAAGTGGCCTAAGTGGGAGACGTTAGATTTTTTAATTTGTCACATGGGCCTATATATATAATTAATTGTATATAAATATTATTTTAAAGTTAAGCCCATTTAAAGTAATCTAGTAAAGAATTAAAGTTATGGACTTTGGGCATTTAAATAGAGTATGAACCTAATTATGTGTAGATACCATATTCTTTTAGGGTTGTATTTCAAAATGGGCTGAAATACTAATGGATATATATAGGGTTATGGTCTTCAGTTCATATGTGATTCTCATTCTTTGTGTCATTCTATCAACACAAGAATATTAAGAGAAAGCATATTGAAGAAAATGATGAAAAAAAAAACCCACAATTTAAGATCCAATAATAAAGTATCATTCCCCATGAATCAAGGTATGTTCCACATTTTATAATTCTTCTTGATGATTTGACTAGAGAATCTTGGCAATGTAGAAAAGAGTTTTCAAGTTTTTTAAAGTTTTAATGAAATCTAACAGGTCCATAATAAACAATATTTTGTGTTTAAAATCATCATTTCTGTAAGGGGCCCCAACTTTCCATGCATATTTATTTCTTGATCACCATATTTTATTCAACTCGATCCCTTCTCTAAGTACTTCTTAGTTTGATATGGGGAGGGTATTGTTCAGTCAATAGTTTGTTGTTTGCGAGACGTTAAATCAATTAGTTTGCTGGAGCCCTCGCAGAGCACGGCATTTTACATTATGTTAACTCAGTATGATTTGGAAATTTATACGTCATTTCATTAACTTTTATCAAAATCTACTAAAAATCTAATTTTTTGATAAATCAAATAGGAGTCTATGTTTTAGTATAATTCTCTAAACCAAGACTTTTATGTTAATGCTAGTCGTTATCACGTGCGTTGCACGAGTTTTGTATCTATTGCGTCTTCATTAGTGTAGTTTTGTACATTTTCCTATATTACATGAGTAAATCATCTAACAAGCATAACCAATTTTACAGAACCAACGATGTAATGATTTTCTTTTGTATTAGGTTGTAAATATTTTAGGAGTTAAATGAAAAGTTAATTACTCATTGCTCGACACATTTTAGCTAGTTTTCTGTTTAGATTAAAGTTGTTCGTCTTAGAAACCTAAATACATTAGTTTCAAGTTGTAAGGATGAAAACTTAGATTGTTATTTTTATGTCATTTTCAATCATACAGTCTAACAAGCGGACCAACCTCTTAAGAAAACATATTCAATCGTCGAGAAGTTAGAGATTGCTTATCCATAATACTTTGCATATTGAATCCTTTATTCCAGTCGGGATGTTGTCTAGTTTTTCAGGCTTCCTCAAAACCGATGAATTCATCTAAAAGAGCAAAAAATTACTTGACAGTGAACTGAGAGCTAGAGAAAAAAAGCACATAATAGTAATACGTACTTTCAAGGTCGGTCCTGAAATTTTGGATGTCTGTGCGACATTTTAAAATGGTGCTCCTTTTATGAATTAAAAAAAATTATATTTCAATAATATTATATCATCGCAAAATTATAATATTTAAATATTGTTAACTTTTTTAAATGTCATGAATAAGAAAAGTACAAATTAAGTTTAAAAACACCTCCCAAACTTCATCAAAAATCATGTCATCAACAAAGAACCATCCAAACCCCTAAACTTTTCGTGCAATTCCATATGAAAAAACCTTGAGATCAGAAACATCAAATACCACGTGTAAAATTTGAAATACAACAAATCATGTAAAAATATTTATTCTCACATTTCTAGAAACAAATTAACTAATTAAACTTTCGGTTTTAGCAAATCATGTTCAATAAATATAAAAACTGGGTCATTCAATCAGACTTATAATGTGGTTGCTTGTAAATAAGATTTTAATAACTTTAAATTTGAACAATTTCTTTCGACAGATGCAACAATAATATTAATTGTCAATAATACTCTATAAGCAATAAATGTATTCGAAAAGCGAACCAATCTTTTCAAATAAGTCAATCTATCAAAAGCTCTCTTTGTTTCTTTCGGTATTTCAAATAAGTTAATATATCAAAAACTGTTTTCGTATCTTTTGGTAAAAGATTTCGCAAAATTTTTAACTCTTGAAGCAAATATTTGCTATCAAGATCATAAAAATTTACATGTCTTAGAACTATTTCAAAATGATCACAACATGTTTTCAAATTAGCATAATCCAATGCGTTTAACTTGTCAAAAGAAAATAGAAATCTAAATTTTTTTCCATACGAATTGAATTGATCGAGCCTTCGTTCGAGTGATCCAATTGCTTGATCTACTATATAAAGGAAATAATTGGTTATGAAATAATCTTTAAGTGAATGTGCATCCTCTGCAGTGGCATTTTCATCAAAATGGTTCTTCCTACGAATTATACGTTTTCCTCTTTTCCCTTATCTTTAACATTGTTTAAAGCAAGATACTATTTAAGAAAATTATAACTAATCAATTACATAATTCTTAACTTTAGTATCTTATGCAATTGTATATTATACCAAGTCAAATGCATACAATTAATAAATAAATAATTCATAAATGCAAATAGTTAAGCACGACACGTTGAAATTAGTTATAAAGAAGCCTAAGCCATCGGAATCGTTGCCCTTACTTTAATAAAAATGTCTTGGTATGATATGTAATTGGGAATAAGAAATACAACAATGTTAAATAAAAATTATCATTTATCTATCATTTAACTCCTTTTTTATAAACATTGTGTCATTTAACTTAACATAATATTTTAAATTTTAAAATTAATAAATATTTTAAATATAAAATTATACATACACACACACACACAAATAACAATTTTTTTTGTGCTCTTACAATTATGAAGCTCTGTGCAGTCGCTCAACTTGCATACCCTCAGGGCCGCCTTTGCGTACCTTAATTATGTAGGGTTTGCATTGTGTCCACTGGACCATTTGAGTTTAGTTTCTTTCCACGTAATAACCTTACAATAGCACAATTAACATATATACCTCAAATACTGTAGATGTAATACATAAAAATTTATAACTCATATTCGTATGTGAAAGAATGAAACATGATGGACATCAAAGGACGAGAGAGAACGCATTTTTTTATGGACGCCCCTTGACAAAATATGAGATACTTGACCTGTACACGAATTAGATTCTTTAAATACTTTCATTGTTAACTGTAAGGAAGTTAATGAAAAGAAATTGATAAGTATATTTTAACTATTCTTTTACCGATTTTCTCAATATATTTTTTATTTCCAGCCTGCAATGACAATATAGCACAGCACTCATACTGTGAAAATATGTGCACAAAAGAAAATGAAGAGAAGAAGAAGGTGATAGAGGGGGGGTAAAGACTATATTGAGAAATTTATGAGAAATATAGCACTCATACCCTAAAAAAATCATGTAGTTGAATATTCTTAATCCAAGCATCTATATATCCACAGGATTTTCCAAAAAATTAATTATTTAGGCAACTATCCAGTACCTTCATTTCAATACAACAAAGTGAAGAAGATTGAGAACAGAATTAGAAAACAGATGACAATCTATATAGCTATTCCAAATACTTGAAATTTCAGTAATTTTTATTTGGCTGGTATCTCTCTAAAATACAAGATTATCCCTCAAAATCTTCCTTTATAGGAGACAAATCCGCGAAGTTTAAATTTATTGCTAATTCCTTTTCATCCTAACATTTGAACATCATTTCAAATATCCATTGAGATTTTGCTGAAGTCTGAAGTCTACACCAAATGTTGGATGTTTCATCTTTTGTTCATATAAGTGGCAACACATTCATACGTTCCTTCCAATTTTTATGTGATTATTCAATTACTGAGCCATACTTTTGTGGTAAAGAAGAGGTAATATATGTTTTGACAAGCTCCTCAGCCTACAAAGCCTGTGTCAAACAAGATTTGCATATAGTGTTAGGAAAATTATTTAGCAAGTGAGTCAAATCAAGCTTCATAACAAGCATACCAATATTTTGAGACTCCATTTCCCTTAATACAACGTGCTCGTGTATACACACAAGAACATAAAAGTACCGAACTAAATGTTTTGAATTACTTTGGGTGCAATTAAAAATGTAATACGATTTACCATGGAGTACATGTTGAATACTGTTGAGGAAGATGGTTGCTGCCAGGATACCCAAGTGGGATTTCTTTTTTATGACCTGGTTTGTCACAAAATATTTTGGGAAATTAGCTTCTCGTTACAATTATTGCAACAGTAAAGAAAATTCCAAATAATGTTGATGTGACCACGGCTACTACCATAGGAAACTTTACAGTTTTAGGATGATTAACTCCAAGTTCATTACAAACATGTACACAGCACATTATTGAAAATATTAGAAACATGTACACTGCACATTATTCAGAATATTATAAGTACTCAAAGGACTTCCAACTCTTAAATGATACTAATCTTGTCGAAATTTTGAATTGTAGCACCAGGAGCGTTTAAGCTGCTTTCTAATACCCAAGACCTTTATCAAATCTTAAATTGTCGATTAGTCTGCATATAAAATCTAATTTATTTGACCATTTGAGGCAAAATGGGGACAACAGATCTCAACTTATGAGAGAATGATACATAATTGCAGCATTGAAACCTAGAGTAATCATCAACATCCAAATTTCCAGATTCATATTGTCATATTAATCACAAAAAGTAACTAAATAAAAAGAGAAATTAGGACAAAATATCTACTTAAAAAATGTATGAGACCTATATATACACTCAAGTACAAACTAAGATTGCAGTATCGAGAGACGATACGGATGGCAAAATAGCTCGTCGGCTCGGGCAGCTTAGGCTAGGCCTGGATAATAGCCAGGGCAACTTATGAGAGAATGATACATAATTGCAGCATTGAAACCTAGAGTAATCATCAACATCCAAATTTCCAGATTCATGTTGTCATATTAATCACAAAAAGTAACTAAATAAAAAGAGAAATTAGGTCAAAATATCTACTTCAAAAATTTATGAGACCTATATATACAAGTACAAACTAAGATTGCAGTATCAAGAGACGATACGGATGGCAAAATAGCTCGTCGCCTCGGGCAGCTTAGGCTCGGCCCGGAAAAAGCCCGAGCCGGACCGGCTCGTGGCTCCTGTCGGGCTATGAGCCTAAAAAAAAAAATTGCCTCACTTTTTTTTTCCTTTTAATTTTAGCTGTAACTTTTTTTATATGTTAATATTTAATTATTATTTATAATACGTATAAATTGCACAAATTTTAAATTCTTTAAAAAAAATTTAGATTTGTCGTGAAATTTTTTTTTAAAAAAAGAGGAAATTACAAAAACCAGATTTTTGAAGATTCAATTTCAAAAATCAGATTAAAGGTTTAACCTTTCAAAAATCAGACATTTTATTTTAAATATTAAATATTAATTGTACAATTTTCATCCCAACCCCTAATCAATTTCATTTTAATTTTCCCCCTCCTTCTCTCTTCTCTTTCTTCTCACTCTTTCTACCTTCTCTCATCTCCGTCACTCTATCTCCTCCACTCTCCAGACTCCTCGCTATCTGCCGAAAGTCAGCCTCCACGAGACCGGGTGTGAACGGCACATCATAGCTATCCACGGTGTGAACGGCGCTGCACTCAGCAACATCGCTGCTGCAGTGCGGCGTGAGCCGCGATGCAGCAACTATTGTTGTGCAATGAGCGCCACTGCTGCGACGGTGAATGATGGGCGATTTGGGGAAATTTTGGCTGCAATCTGGTGTCTGAGTTTTTGTTGGTTGTGATATGGGGAAATTTTGGTCGCGACGGAGTCGCGGTTGGGTTGTGGTGGTAGTGGTGCTCGTGGTGGTGGTGTTTGGGCGGCTGTGATTTTGTTGGATCTAACGGTGGTGGAGGTTATGTTGGAT
>CAIGRT010116554.1:0-12841 GCA_903798405.1 Fraxinus platypoda | reverse complement strand
CCATGGAAAAGGTGCCTATCAAACATCAATAATAAACCACCGAAACTTGTATTAAACAATTATTTATCCCTTGTATGTCCAATTTTATGAATTTACGTTTTGGTTAAACTAGTTGGTGTCAAAAAATCTAAAGCGAGTCGCTGTTTTCTCATGAGGTTTGGTATCCATTCTAGGGACTGAATGTACCATAATAATCAGAGATTGAGTACTAGTTTACTCCATTTTAAAGTTTAAGGACTGACTTAGTACTATGAAAATTGATTGGGAGCCACTAGTACAATAGTTCCAAATATCTTTTGTCTTTTAATGCGCAGCACTGTCTGAAATGCTATTTTCGTTCTATGTTGTTCCCAAAACATACAGCTAATCACCCTCAAAACACGCACACNAGTAATTCCAAGCTGTCTCTATCTCTCTCACATACTAACTAGTAAAAACAAGCATTCTCACTCACATAAGAATTTTCGTATTTTTTTCAAAAAGAGAGATAGTTGAACCGCTCTGATATAAAAATTTAGACAATTAAATATGTTAGGTGTATCTCTCAAATGTGAGACAAGTGATACTTCAGTCGGGACCTTTCAGACGTGTAGACAAGTGTCCAATTTTTCTCTTCAAAACTAACAACAGTTCAATTCCATTAGAATTAGAATGTGTTGAAAGATAATTGAATCGAGATCTTCTGAGACGCGTAGACAGCGTTCAATTTTTCTCTTTTAAAAACAACGACTCAATTCCATTAGAATGAGTCGAGAGATATTTGAATCGTGACCTTCTCAGATGTTTAGATTGTGCTTAACTTTGTAATCAAAATTTGACGAGTTGAGAAATACTTGGGTAGGAAATATGATTTAAGCCTATCTAATTCTCTAATTGTCTGTCATTATTCAATGAAAATTAGTTTTGAAATAGCCCGGTTTGATTTGGATTAAAATTTAATTAAAATTTTAAATCAAAATTAACAATTAATTTTAACCACAACTACCGTGGCTAAACACGAAAGCACATCATTTGAACTTAAATCGCTCATTTTGGTTTAGGTACTGCATTTTTTACTTCTCTCTCTCTCTCTCTCTATTTGTGTATAGGTATAACTACATAAATCCTTGGTAAGTGTGGGTATAATTTCGGACGTTCTAGATATTGATTTGGAGGTTTTTGATACTTGATGCACGAGTGGAAAGGATAATAGATCGGATATGGCTGAGGTTTCCGGCGACGGAAGTGTTAGAGGGACGCCAGAGCTGAGTTCCGATGAAACGAGTAGCAATGCAAGGCCAAGCGCGGCCGCGATGGCGTCGTTCAAGGAGGTGAGCAAAGGCTCCTCATCGCGGCGGAGGACATCGTTCCGGCCTAGTTTGGACTCCGATGACTTCATAAACCTGCTCCACGGCTCGGATCCAGTGAAGTTGGAGCTCAATCGCCTGGAAAATGAAGTCAGAGGTCAGTCTCTCCTGCTGGATCCACTAGATTTGTGTTGTGCTTTAGTAGCTTTAGTACGAAAGGCTGTTGTTTCTTTGGAGAGTACAGTTTTGGTTGACAGTTCTCTCGACAGCGTGTGTGAGGTTGCCAACAATTTTAACATCGATTTTAACAACTATTAAAACAAGCAATGCCACATATTTTTACACATCATTGAATGTCAGAAAGTTGTCAATAGTCAATGTACAAATAGCATAATTCTTCTTCGGAATTGCTGAAAGATAAATGGATATATAAGACGTATTAAGGTCGTTTTAATGTGTGAAACAATGGCATTTTGATTTGGATTTTGTGACTTGCAGATAAGGAAAGGGAATTGGGAGAGGCGCAATCTAAGATCAAGGCATTGAAGTTGTCAGAGCGCCTCCGTGAAAAAGCTGTTGAAGAGGTTCCATTGTCTCCTATTTTCCTATTATATTAACGTTTCATAATTTTTAACTGATTTCTATGCTGTAAATGGTTAGGTTGTGGTTGTACAATGTTGTGTATGGAAGTGGGAAATTAAGCATTGATTGAAAGGTTAATGGCACACATAGACAGATCGATTTTTTGTTTTATTTTTAAATAAAAATATTGATTTTTGACATAATTGCGGCAGAGCAGGACACCAAAAGGAAGAGGAGTATAAATAGCGCATGGTAATTGAAGATATCTATTATTTTGTGGGCAATGTCGACCGTACGAGTTTTAGTGCACAGATATGATGCTTCGAGTTAGAGAGAAACTAAAGAAACAAAGGAAATGACAAGAAAATTTTTCCCTTTCAGGATTAACAAAGTAAACTAGAACTGAACTGTAAAATGGTTACCTTGTTTGTCTTTCTGAGTGAAGAAATAGGGATGCAATGGAAGATGCATATTGTCAATGAATGATGTATATTGTCAGAGAATCTTTGCAACTGATTTAAGTCTACTTGAAGTGTAACTGTAATGGAGACATATAAGATGGGAGAATCTCATTTATTTAAGGCTTCAGCCTTTTGATACTTTAGTTATATCTCATTGACAAGAAAATAGTTTCTAATAGTAAGATAATTGAAAAAAATATCTTCTTCCTTTAGCGTCGATTTTCACTTTTACTACCAAGTCGTAGCAAATTATCAAGAAAAGAGATTCTTTCTGTTTATATTTATCGCCAGTTCAAAGTTCCAATGGCAAGTGTAGGATTTGGAAAACAGTCTTTTTCTTTATCAATGTTCTCCTCCACATGCTGATTTGTTCAATTCTTCCCGCATGTCAATTACTAACTCTTCGAGTTCATGTGGATTCTCTTAGTTCAATTCAGCTTGTTAGTCGATTTTAGCTTTAGAATAATTTTCGTTAGGGACTGCAAATGTTATGCTGTTCCATTTAAATGGGCACTAGTACTTGGATATTAAACTGACCGTGCAGGGCGGAGGGGAGGGAACTTTGGCCTTTTTGTTTCTTGGACAAAACCACAAACATCTAGCATTTTATTTCACTCTCTCGCGACTCTTTTCCTCAACCCTTTTACCAAAACCCTAACCCTTCTAATTCTTCAAAATTTGTATATAATTTCTCTACAAATTACCACATCTACTATGAATCTTCGCTTTCCAATAAAATTTCCAACTAATTAGAACCTAAATTTGCATTTTTTTTTCTACCAATTTGCTCTAACACTGATGCAAATTGACCGCCATTACGACACAATCAACTTAAGTTATTTTGCCTTTAAAAATTGAAAGGTAACCAAGGCACACGACATTAACTTATAATTTCAAATTTCTATTTATTTTTTATCAAAATTCAAAGTGGTAGAGAAAATGGGTTTGAGTGACATTTATAGTATGTTTTCATTTTGTCCGATTATGTTTAGGAATGATTTTTACATTTTATATATTGAATCGTGTCATTGATTTGGAATGGGTTTGGAATGATTTATGTTGTATGGAATAATTTTTGTATTGTATATAGAATGGGCCTTGAATGATGCTGTCCAATTTGGCTTATATTTATTGAATTGTGTTTATTTGAATTGATTATTAATATTAATATTGGTGGAATATTTTTCCATCCAATAACTTGAATTGATTGTTTTAATTAATTGTTTGTATCGGTTGTGGATGAATTATTTAAACGTAGATATGCGTTTTCTTGTAATGAGCAAATTGTTAACAAAAATAATGTTCAAGATTGTTAAGATTTGGGGTTCCATCTTAAAAGGTCAACCTTATTAAGAGGAGTAGCTCAAACCCTTATAAATTGGTCTATATTTTCATCTTTATTCGATGTGGGATTTTATCCCTTAACATGCCCTCTCAAGATGGTGGCTCGTTTGAGCATACCAATCTTGAAATCCGTGTGCTCAATTTTTTCGAATCTTAATCTGATCGAATTGCTCGTTGGAGCTTAATGAGCTCTGATATCATGTTAAGATTTGGGGTTCCATCTTAAAAGGTCAACCTTATTAAGAGGAGTAGCTCAAACCCTTATAAATTAGTCTATATTTTCATCTTTATTCGATGTGGGATTTTATCCCTTGACAAAGATAAAAGGGATGAAAATGATGTTGGAGATGAAAAGAATGATGGATTTGGTGATGAAATGGATGTTGGGGATGAAACTAATCTTGGAGATATTCCGGTTGAAACTATTGCTGAGGATGTTAGGAATGAAAACACGTAGAGAACAATTGTAATAGGATATCAAATGATTTTATGTTTTTCACAACTTTTTTACAAGTTTGAATGTGTCCCCTAACTTAAAATGTTTATGTCCGCCATTGTGATCGTGTTCTTTTAATTTTTGTTTGTCTGTCGTTCTTTATTTTGTAAACATTCAGCATGCCAAATTTATTTGGATGATTTTTGAATATATCTCTAGCATCTTGTCAGTCTCACTTATCAGTTGCATGTATGAATACTGTCGTGTTTGAGAAGTGATGTCTTTGGCAGAGGCAGTAGTAGAAGAGGTATCGCAAACTGTCCCATGATTCCAGGTGGAAAAAGAGAAAATATCATACTATTTGTTTCAGTCTATCTAAATTATTGAATCTAAGTTTACTTTTTGTTCCAACTGCAATTTGTAAAATATTCTCCTTCCCCCCTCCCCTTGGAGAAAAAAAAAAGAGAAACAAAAAGAGCAAGTACTAAGCATGTGTTTGGCACCCATTTTTGGGAAATTAAAAATTTTGGAATAGTGATTGAAGTAATGAGAATTTTGGATTTGCGTGTAATATTATTTTATTTGGAGAATGTGTGGTTATAATTAAGGAAGAAAAAAATTAATGAGTGCCAAACGCCCTCTAAGATTTTTTTTTAATTTAAAAAAAAAAAAACTTATTTGGTAAGCCCATACAACACAAAGAAACTGTGAACTTTTTCTCTTGTATCAAATGTAATGTTTTACAATGCTTAAACTGTTTGATCCTGGCTATCTTTGTAATCAATCAACATGGTATTTGCTTTCTTTGTATGCTCCTGTTTCTCTTTTCCATTTTCCCTCTAATTTGTGAGATGCATGGAATGATCTTCCTGAGTTTCAGTGGAAGCTGAGATCTCCCCTATTTGCTGTAGCTCACAGAGGAGTTGGCAAAGGTGGAGAAGAAGCTCAAGCTAACAGAATCTCTTCTTGAAAGCAAGGTACCTACTAGAGCTTTCGTTTTTCTTATTATATTTTGATGACAGTGCTAATGAGAAATTTATTCTCATCAGAATCTTGAAATTAAGAGAATCAATGATGAGAAGAAGGCCTCCATGGCAGCTCAGTTTGCTGCAGAAGCCACTCTTCGGAGAGTTCATGCTGCTCAAAAGGATGATGATATGCCTCCAATTGAAGCAATACTAGCACCCTTGGAGGCTGAGCTCAAACTTGCTCGACAAGAGGTTTCTGCTGTGTTGTTTCTTTGCTTTGATGTCTGCTTATTATGTCAAAACTGGAACCTTGTTTGGGGAAGAGTTTTTTACTCGTTGCCTTTTGTTCCTTTTAGATTGCAAAACTGCAGGACGATAACAAAGCCTTGGAACGACTCACTAAATCGAAAGAAGCTGCTCTGCTCGAAGCAGAGAGAACTGTGCAAGTAGCATTGGCAAAGGCTTCAATGGTGGACCATCTCCAAAACAAGAACCAAGAGTTGATGAAGCAGATAGAAATCTGTCAGGTATTTCAATCATGCCTACTCATTCATTTTTAAGGGCCAATAAAATTTGTAATTTATATTCTTCTGATTCCCTCCTTTTTCTGACAAGATTTTATTCTAACATGTGTATCAGGAAGAGAATAAAATTTTGGATAAAATGCATAGACAAAAGGTTGCAGATGTTGAAAAGCTTACCCAAACTGTGCATGAACTCGAAGAGTCTGTGCTTGCTGGTGGTGCAGCTGCTAATGCTGTACGGGACTACCAGCGGAAGTTTCAGGAGATGAATGTAATATGCCACAGAGATCTGCATGATCAACTTGCATTTATATTAGAGAGTTTGATACAACCTAACAAGTGTAACATTTTTAAATTTTGTTTTTCAGGAGGAAAGAAAGACTCTTGATAGAGAGCTAGCTCGTGCAAAAGTAACAGCAAACAGGGTGGCAACTGTGGTGGCAAATGAATGGAAAGATGCTAATGACAAAGTGATGCCAGTAAAACAATGGCTAGAAGAAAGAAGGTTCTTGCAAGTATGTTTCTTCCCTTTCTATCTGGCTTCCTCTGTGCTATGATGACTGATGGTTTATTACTCGTAATTTTCATCAGTTCTCTTATTAATTAATGGCTGTTATCACAGAGTGAGATGCAGCAACTACGGGACAAGCTTGCTATAGCTGAGAGAACTTCAAAATCTGAAGCCTATTTAAAAGTAAATCAGCTTATTAAGTGTCCCTACCTGACTAGGATTTTTAACTTAGTTTCATTTTGTTGTTAAAATTAAGACTTCACGTTGCCCTACAGGAGAAATATCAATTGCGACTAAGAGTTCTTGAAGAGACTTTGAGATCACCAAACACGCCCAATCGCAGCATACCAGATGTAAGAAGTACTAACAATGTTCCTTCACGTCGCCAATCATTGGGTGGAGCTGAAAGCATTTCCAAGTTGACTTCCAATGGTTTTTTACCCAAGAGGTCACCTTCCTTTCAGCTGAGATCTTCTGGGAGTAGTTCTGTGTTGAAGCATGCAAAAGGGACCTCAAAGTCATTTGATGGTGGCTCACGATCTTTGGACAGGGGTAAAAGCCTCTTAAATAGACTAGGATCAAATTTCAAACAAAGCCAGTCGTGTGATGGAACTAAGGAGAGTAAGACACAAGATAGTACTTGGAAACCGGACCAAGAAGAGAACTCTAGTGACGTGCAAGCTACAGATACAGAGGATACCGTTCCAGGATTGTTATATGATCTGTTACAGAAAGAGGTGATTACCTTGAGGAAAGCTGGTCATGAGAAGGACCAAAGCCTTAAAGACAAGGATGATGCAATTGAGGTTGATTTCTTTCTTAGTGATGTTATGATTACCTTCTATTCGCTTCTACTCAAAACCTTACCTTTCTTGTTGATCAGATGCTATCAAAGAAGGTAGAAACTTTGACAAAAGCCATGGAGATTGAGGCCAAAAAGATGAGAAGAGAGGTGGCTGCTATGGAGAAGGAGGTGACTGCCATGCGTACAGAGAAAGATCATGAAAATAGGGCCAAACGACTTGGGAATTCTAAGAGTTCTCTTAGCAGTTCTCAGTTACTCCCTGGAAGGTATGCCTGCTCTTTACAATGTTCTGCCAACCATTCCTGATTGGTTCAGTTTTAATTCCAACGCTCATTAGTTCAACATTTGTGTTTGATATAAAAGTTTATAGTTTTATTGACGATTTCCAATTTTGTAGTGGCAAGCATGCATAGAGGTTAATAGCTGCTGCTTTATAACCAACTTTTGTTAGGAGTAGGAACAGCAATATATATACTTGTGCCTCCACATCTTCAAACTATGCAGTAATAGCTGATTTCTATATACTTGGAGTCTTTACACTTTAGGTTCAACTTTCTACTTTTGTAAGATATTTCCAGAGCCTTGGTTTTTTGCTATCTTGTGCCTCTGCTGTTTGTTCTCTTGCATTCTTAGTGGATATATGGTGCACTTACTGTGAGGAAAATTAATTTATGAATTGAAACTCTTATTTTTCTTCCTTGTTTCATTTCTTGGGGTGAATATATTTGATCATGTGGTGAGTGTGAATATGAAACTTATATTATGTTTGAATAAGAGCGAGCTCGCCATATTCGATGCCAAATCAAACCAACTTTGAAGAAAGCTTTTATGAAAATGGTTGGAATTCTGATTGTTCAGCACAGTTGTGGGAGGGAGTAAACAAGTCATTTTTGAATTGAATATGAAGTGCAAGGTTCTACTGAAAAGTAATATAAAATATTTGCAACTTACAAGAACGGGTAATTAATGGAAGCAAATCTTAGAAATACAAGCATATGCAAACAATCTTATCAGTGCTTATTCTTTAAAACAAGATGCTCCATGGCAGTCCATGCACAGAGTTATTGAACTGGTTTACACGTTGAAATGTGTATTCCACGCGTTAGTGTTAGTTAAAAAAAGATTTCACGTGTTTTATCGATTGTAAAGTTTTCACGTTGACTTTATATCATGCAGAATCTGTAAATCTTGAAATTACCATGTCTGATGCTTTCTTTTTAGGACTATTATCTTATGATACTACCAGTTCTCATTCAACACTATCATTTTGTGCAGGAGTGCATCAAGAAGTGGGTTGACGCGCAGCACACAATGACAAATAGTCCAATTGCAGCAGTATAAATCCGTGGGTCCTTTCTTCCTTACCATTATCTATAATTTATCCCATTTTTGTACAATTGTAACAAGCATGCCAATGACTCTTCCCTTGTGTCGAGAAAGAACAAATGGACCACATTGGGAAAAAGAACTGGTATTCTTGTGACTTAGACTATGATCCTGGTGATAATGAATCAGCAAGAAACCGTGGATATTGAAGCCGAGCTAACCTTTTGGAGTGGAAGTTGTGACAATATAGGTCGCTCGTTGGCATGTCCTTCTCTTGTTTGCAGTCTATATTTGTAATCCGCAGCTATAATGATTGTTATTATTGAGGCTTGTCCATATTTTTGTAATCAGATTCTTTACAATCATGTCCTTGTTCATCTGTGGTTACTTCGACTTCGACTCTGACTCTGATTCGAAACTGCTAAAACTTGAAAGTAGCTCGCTTTTGAAGATATTAGGAGTTAAATTTAGATATTGGAGAAGATGAACTTTGAAGCCTGAAGGGATGTATTTTCTTGGTTTTGTTAATGGTGGTTGTGCTCTTTCGGGTTTTGCTACAAGTACAAAATTGTTTCACAAATATGCACATGGCAGCAAATCATTGGAAGATGGGAAAAAAAATCAGTGCGAATCAGGTGCTGCCAATTCTGTGATTATTTCCGCGTCCTTGGGGATTAATTCTAATGCGCGTGTGCGAGTGTATAGTGGAGAAGGGACCGTGAAGGGAGTCATGATTGCAGTCTCGTCATTATTTGGCGTGTTTATGGATTTTACAAAGTGAAATAGAGAAACAAATAAATAAATTAACATAAGATTCTGTTTGCATTGAAAGAATATTTGGTAGGTTGAAGGAAACAAGACAAGCCATGTCCAGGTCCAGCCCGTGATATTGCGTTCCATTATTTTTCGTCATTTCAATTTCGAAATTCCATCACGATCCCTAATTTCTTCTCGATAAGTTCAAGAGAATTATATTCCCGTTTGTTTTTTAACTTTCAATTTCAATAATCAAACTTTAAGTTTATAATATATTGTAAATCAGGAATGATCTGATGGGTATCAATGTTCATCTTATATTAAGCATCAATGCGTCATATAAATCCATTGATTGATAATTTATGATGACCCTCAACATTTGAATTAAGTTTAAAATTTATTAATGAATTTATATGATAAGTCATCGGTGATTAATAGAAGATGAACATAAATGCTCATTAGATCATTCATGTATTACAAATAAGTTATATTATAATTTCTTTACACTCTTTCTACCATTTCCTTTTTTACTCTTGAAGCATGAAAAATAAATCAAATTCTAAAATTTCACTTTCCTAGTTTATCGATTTGCTTTATTTTTGGATCGATGGAGTTCGAACAATTCAAAAAATAAGGCATATTCATGGAAAATAGTGTTCCTGGTGGAGAAGACAGAGGAAAACTTATTTGATTAGGGCTGAATTGGAAGGGACCCAAGGTTTTGGTAGGTGCGGCTAAGTGGTCGATAGCATGGGTGGTGTCATGGTATGGTGGATCTTGATGGTGGAGAATGATTTTATGATATTTAGGCTCGTTTGGCACGATTCTTGTTGGTTTTGGGACGTGGGGTCTACATGAGGGGTTGGGACTCCAATCAAAGGTGAGGGGGTGTTGGGGAGATGTCTTCGTTGGTGGAGATGGGTGAGTTCGATAGCCTTGATGGCAGTTGAGGTGAATAGGTAGTGGTGGTAGTGCGATGATGGTGCGTCCGGTGGTGCAAGTGGTTTTGGTGGTAATGGGTCATGGATTTGAGGTGGCAACGATGATTGGGGTGGTGTCGACTATAGTAGGGTGGGATGGGGCGAAGAGTGATTGTGATAAGTTAATTGAGTAATTACGATTAATTAATTTAGATAGTGTTTGATTGATTTTATTTTTCATGGAAAATGTTATTTTTCCACCAAAATTCCTACTTTTGAGGTATTTGGCAATTTTTTCCACGGAAAATATTTTTCAATTGGTCATGTGACAATATTTTCCTCAGAAACAAGGAAAATATTTTCTTTAGGGAATAGTGATTTTTATTTTTCAGATAATTCACTCTCTTTCTAATCTACCCCCTCTCTCTCATCTATATACCAATAAAAAATGAACAAGTATAATATTTTCTAATTGAAAACTAAATCAATCAAACACATTTAATTAATAATTTACATACAAATAAGTTCTAAGCCATTAAATTATCTAGAATTTATTTTCTTTCCATGCAAATTTCATACTCGTAATCAAACACGCCCTTAATAATTTGTGATCTATAAATAATTTATGATATATGAAAATGTTTGATTTATGACTAAATTTGTAATTGTGATCCAAAATTCGTGTCTTTTGTGAATGTGACTTTGTATTATTTGTGATTAGTACGTGATCGTGACCGTGAGGTCACAAAATTTTATTAGGTGATCGCATGATTTTCTCCCTTTCCAGATTTTTCATAGGGCCTCGGTAGTGGGTTGGAAGAAGCCGGGGTAAGGCATATTTGGGACATTACATACCTGCTTGTGCTTGCATGGTAGATGAAAAGTTGCATCGCTCGCTGCATTTTGCTATGTCAAGTTCCTCATATCAGTAGCCATGTTCGCCACTTCTCTTGGGAGGCATACGCAACCTTGGTTCTTCAATGACGTAATCATCGATGTTGAGCATCTCCAACCAGTTGCTCATTTGTAGAAGCTTATTTTGCTGCTCTTTGTGGATAAATTTCACGTTCTTTACTTTCACTCATTTTAAATGAAAATACCTATTTCCTTCAAATAGTTTGCATTTCTTCAAATGGTAGGCCTTCTTCAAGGATGACGCTACGAAAGATACTCAATTTTAAAGGGAAAACACTCCAAAATAAGGCCAACAAAGATACTCATTTTTCAAAGGCAAATACTTCGAGATGATGCCTATTCCTTCTGCAACGGTCAAAAACCAAGATTGTGATTCAAGATTAACATTAAGATACATTTGGATGTCACTGGTGTGAGTTTTTATAGCCAAGAGAGCCGAGTCAATGTCTATTGCTTGACATGTGGCATCACACTAACGACTCACTGATCAAACTCATTGTGTCAATTCATAATTGTCATAGGCATGTGGCCTCCCTAGCTTGAGCACAGGTTGAAAAGTTATAATCTGATAGGGTGTTACCACTTGCAGAGTTGACACATCAATCACTTTGTGTAGTGTGTTTTGTGCAACTTGGTTGAGGTGAGGCTTCAACAGATACCCATCGTCTCAAATAAGTGTTGCAACAGAGGGATGATGCATCGCCTTAGATGACAAACTATTTGAAACTAGGCGTCTAAACTAATCGTCTCGTATAACAATTGTCCTAGGCATGGTCTAATCGCCTTGAAAAAAGTTTATGGAAGAGACGATGTGTAGTAGAGTGCTAACCTTGACGTGACTTCTTCTTAGTCGGCTGACACTTGATCTACTCGTAAGCAGATTCAATTTTTTGTTCTTAAAACTCACATATAGCTCTTGTTTGATAGAGATTAAAATAAAAAATTTAATAGATTTTAATAAAAATTGATCAAATGTATGATTTAAAAGGTGTGAATCCTATTAAATGTATAGTTACAATTAATTATTAATTTTTATTTAGATTGAAATGTGTATATTTTAATTTTCACTAAATATGTTCAGAGGAAGAGGAAAAAAAATCCTTCGTTCCTTGATGTTTGTTTAGATGGGGTTGTGAAATATCGTTGTATTGGCAGTGACATATACACGTGGAGCCACATTCGAAGTGCCAAAATATCTACAATAAGGAATCATTGACGTGGACGATCCAGGGTGACAGGTTAGGTCTAGATATTTTCCTCTCAAAATATCCTCAATACACGTATTCTCCACTTCCTAGACTCAGTCCTCCACTTTGACCTCAAACTTCAGTGTTATTTACCCAAGTGCCACCCCTGTTTGCTTCTAGTAAAAGGTATGCCGTTGCATCTACAGATTCCAAAGGTTCCACTTTCAATAAAATCTTCAAAAATATCTTCCAACCAAACTTTCATCCCTTATTTTAAGAATTATATACTTTAGCATCTATTTGGTACCAATTTTTCAAAATTTATTTTTAAATATATCAACTTTTCAATCATACGTTATATCAAATTTTATCAAAATCTACTAAACGTGTGATTTTAATCCAAACCAAATAGAGGTTTAATCTATATTTGGTTTAGCTAAAAAATTAACAAAAATCTAAATTAAAGTTAATAATTAATTTTAACAACATATTTCACGAGACCCGCGACTTTTATCAGCTTTTCAACCAGATATTTCATCAACTTTTAGGAAAATTTAATAAAAATCTTATTTTTACTAAACCTAAAATGGCATTAGCTTATGATTGAATCATGTTTATAAAATGTTGGTAAACGTTCAATTTATTCTTTATCCACCTATTTGGAGAGATTTACGGGTATTTCTTACTTATTTATCACTCATTCTATCTATATAATTTAGTCGTTTATAAACGCTAACGCTTTCCAAACTTGCTTTTAGATGGTTTAGTATATCTACATATTTCCAAGAGCAATGGTAGTGGTATATCGGGGTGTACATCA
>CAIGRT010116516.1:0-16204 GCA_903798405.1 Fraxinus platypoda | reverse complement strand
AATGTTGCTATAAATTCTATTAATGCTCTTTTTTTTCGTGATATATCACATCTAATTATTTATCAATTACATAAACATTACATCATTAATTATTTAATTAACCAAAAAAATTAATTTATTAATAACAAATTAATTCTTAAACAAAACTATTAAATATAACCTAAGCAAACGTGCATTGCACGTTGCTTGCACCTAGTGTGTATATATATATATATATCAACATATTTTTGTCAATTTATTTTTAACCCAAACCAAACTAAAAAGAAAAAAGATGAGAAGAAAGATAAAAATTCAATGAAGGGAAAGTGTTCTAAGAAATGAAAATAACAAAAAATAAATAAACATATTGTAAATGAAGTAGGAATAAACCTCATTTAAAACAATTAAATACATGAAGAAGAAATTAAGAAAAATTGCATCTTCCTCAACTAATTTCAATAATAACCGTTTCCTAAATTGAAAAAGAAAAGCAGACCACAGTAATAATTAAGGAATTGTGCTACAGTACCCGATATTTTGACATAATTCTTGATATAATATCACGTAACATTCCATCATTAACTATTTTAAACACGGTCAATTTTTTAATCAAATTATCTATTGTCGCTTCGAATTATGTCACTGCATAACGCAAAATGCATCATCAAGCCACTGCATCCAAATTCGTCAAGATCAATCATCAGGTCACTAATGCCAATGCAGATCTTCAAAGCCGACCAGGGTCAACATTTTAAGGCCAACCACATCAGTAATTGAGTGACAAATTCATCTAGGCTCACTATCACAGCAACTAAGTCTCAATTGACACACAAATTTGCTAAAACTCGCCCACAAGATTACACGAAAGTATATCATAACTGATTTTGATATTAATCAAGTTAGGAATCTGTCTCGCCTCTACATCAATCAAGATCACAATGCTTGTCGAGATTTTAGTTCCGATCAAGATTATGATGCGTGTCAAGATTGTAGTCCCGATTGACCAACTAATCACCAAAATACGATAATCCACTCAAAAACTACATAGCAAGGCCAAGCTTATAAAGTTCTAATAGAGCAACATCCTTCAATTTATTCAAGCACAGAAAAGTTTACACCCAACAACATTAACAAAATTACATATTATTCTTACATTCTNTAGTTCCGATCAAGATTATGATGCGTGTCAAGATTGTAGTCCCGATTGACCAACTAATCACCAAAATACGATAATCCACTCAAAAACTACATAGCAAGGCCAAGCTTATAAAGTTCTAATAGAGCAACATCCTTCAATTTATTCAAGCACAGAAAAGTTTACACCCAACAACATTAACAAAATTACATATTATTCTTACATTCTGCATCAAACCACACTTCGTTAAACAAAACAGTAATAGACACAGTCACACAGTATTAATTCTCTCTACAGCTCAGCTTTGTTAGCCTTGATGTCCTGACCGGAATTCCCTTCCTCAGCAATGCTGATCATCCTCGGCTCCTTCTTCTTCTCCTCCCCCAGTTTCGGCACAGTAATCCTCAGCACTCCATTCTCCAAATGTGCCTTAATATTCTCCGTGTCTGCATTCGCCGGCAGCCTGAACTGGCGCCAAAACTTCCCAGTAGTTCTCTCCGCCCTGTGCCACTTCTCGTCCTTCACTTCCTCCTCCGTCCTACGCTCCCCACTCACCCGCAAAACCCGGTTCTCCTCCACCGCTATGCTGACATCCTCTTTCGTCATTCCGGGAATGTCGAGGAAGATTATGTGGGCTGTGGGCGTTTCCTTCCAGTCGGCCCGGGCTAAAGCGAGGGCGTCGAGAGTGTCCATTCCTTTAGGGATGGCAAGAGGGGTTTGTTCGAGGATCTTGAAAGGGTCCTCCGGTGGGAACATCATGTCGAATATGGAGCGGGTGTAGGGTACTATTGCGTGAGTTTTGGTTGGCAAAAGTGCTGCCGCCATAGCCAATACGAGAAAGCTCATCAAGATTACTCTTACCTTGTCCATCTCTTACGGACTCTGAAGCAGAATTCAAAAGCTCTCTTCGAGTGTCAACTGAGGAATGGAAGAGTGGAGATGGGACTTATATAGGGGAGGAAGAAGAAGAGAGATTTGTATGTATTTTTCTGGATGGTTCTGTATATTGTTGGTTGGTGAAAATGCATTATGGTGTTTTGTGGAAGATGCTTGCTACTTCTGGAATGCTCACGAAAAGTTGAAAACCAAAAGGATAATGGAGCGTTAACATCGGATGAACATGTTTGGCTTAAATTATAATTCTTTTTATCTTGGTATTTCATCAAACATAAAATTTACTATTCGCTTATTATTTACACATTTATTAAAAAAAATTCAGGGTTTGATAAATAATGATAATATAAATATTTAAAAGATATAAAAATGGTCTAAGAACAAACTATACACTATAAGTCCATAATTAAACAAAAAAAATAAAATCAACTATTTATAAGAGTCCACAATAATATTATTTTGTCAAATTTGAGAGATGAACATATGCGAAAGTCGAATGGTAAATCGCTGATTTGAAATTTAACTTAGGAATTTTACATTCTATGTTTAACATTCTTGATTTTTACTTTCTACCTTTGAATTTGATTATATAGTGTTACCTATTCTCGTCCTTCACTCCCTCATATTAATGCGAAAAATTCAAACTATTTTAATTAAATTTATTGTCTGCTTCATTCCAAAATTCAAATTTTAATTTTAACAACGAAATACACAATAAATTTGAATTTTTCAAATGACAGAAACAATATGATAAAATTAAATTTAACTATTATATAATTGAGTAATCATTTCTCATGGAATCGACAACCCGAACTTGTTATTTTTATGCGACTTGTCCGCTTGAGGTACACATTTTTTATTTAACAATTTGTCAATGTCATTTTTAAAAGTTTAGTGACCAAAATTTAATAACCTCAAATTTTAGTGAGCAGTTAAAGGCGTTTTTCAAAATTTAGTGAGCAATAAAAAACGTGACAATTTGTTAACGTCGTGACGGGTGTCACATGTGCCTTCTATTAAACATGTTATTAATTTCGTTAAAGGGTTGAAATGAATGTTTCGTCGTGAATAACATTTAACGGTTGGATAAGTTAAATGACTAAAACTGAACATCTCAAAACTCCAGTCACCAATCGAAGACACAAACATTAGTTTAGTGACCTCGGGACAATTTACTCGACATAAGAGATCTAATCACTATTCTCAAATAGAAAGACAGAAATAAAGGAAATATACCATCACGATAAGTATGTTCCATGAGAAGATTCAAACTCGGAAGGCATAGAAAAGCCAAACCAAGCTACAAACGGTTAATGAAATGCACGAGCGTGCACGAAGAAAAAACCAGCATATGTTTTTCAATAAGATGTAGCAGCATCAGATTTGCAGTTTGATGAAAAAATTATTTCACAACACCGAAGTTGTGAAGAACGATGAATCAAGTGGCAACAATAGGAACATAGTACTTCAATTAGCGATGACGCTCTTGAACTTAGTGATGCAATCTAATGCACGTTTGAAATCACTTTCTTCCAATGCAATTGTGAATCGACAGTAACCAGGAATTCCAGTCCATGCAGCACTGTTGATGCATAAACCGGTACTCAGGAGCATGGCTTCCCTAACATTTGAGTCGTCGAGCTTGATTTCCCGAGTACCGGCTCCATTCTTGAACTTAACGTTCTTGCCAAGATAAGCAGATGGTTTTGCTACAATTGACACACCGGCTTGAGCTTCGAGTACCTCCCAACCACACTTTTCGAGTGTCTGTTGTGTATATATATCACAAGAACTTGCATTAGATGATGTGAAGGAAGAAGAGATGATGGAATCATGATTCAGAAGGATAAATTGTGTCATTTAACGGAGACAGAGATAACTTGGCAGCACAACTTAAATAATTAGAAGAGCATGTTTTGCTAAGCTTAAAATGTTTACTCTGTAAGTAAATTTACTTGCAAGTAAACAAGTAACTTTTCAAGTAAATACATTTTTTTTATTTTATTGGTCAAAGTTGAAAATAAGCAATTTATTTTCACAGTAAGATAACTTTTTTTTTTTTACTTTTAAGTAAATAAAAAGTAATTGAAAAGGAACTTCTTTTAAAGCATGGCCAACATGCTTTTAGTCAAATCAGGGTCCCAAGCAGTAAACAAAGTTGCCCTTTCAACGTCAAGTAATTGGACAAACATGGACTTTAAAAAGGAGCTTAACACTAACATGCTGTTGTTATCAGTTATTAACAACTACTCATTGGAGATGATAACAGACTGCTCAAGTCTCAGCATAATAAAATACAAAAATAAGGTTCACATAAAAGAAAAAGAAGGATGAATATCTACATTTAGTATTTATCAAGAGAGAATTAGTTTCTAACATGAATGAATACTGTTCCTTAAATGCAAGGCATACCTCTTTCAAGCGTTTGTATCTACTTCCCAGAAGTTCTTTCTTCTCAGCAATAGCATTCAACAAGTCCCCGGATTTCGCCTCTTGAAGATCCAATAACTTCTTCAGTGTGTATTTAATAGTACTGTGAGGTTTACTTAACCCTCCAAAGCTATGGAATGCATCAACCAGAGAAGGCTGGTTTAGAAGAAGAAATCCAAATTTAATCCCACCAGTAAGCATCTTAAAAAATAGTCCCCCAAGAAGAGAGACGCAAAAATCCGGGTTGATAGAGGAAAGTTTCTCCATAGTAGCACCTAGATCCAAGCCATCACAGCCTTTGGAGTTAAATTCCACCCCCGAGAACGAGGTATCTAGTACAACCCTTGCCCCAAACTTTGCACATACAGTCAATAAAGTCTTTATCTCTTCGTTGCTGTAAACCAAGCCGGTTGGATTGACAGTTGGACCAGAAATGTAGATCCACGGTTTATGGACATTCTCCAACGAACGTCCAAGAGTTTTCTCAGTCAACTTGAATCCGACTTCTGGATTGGTCTGGATGTTGATAACCTTTGCTTTTAAAAATTTTGCAGCAGACACATAATTCCCATTTGAACCAGCTGGGAAGCAAAAAGTCCCTCCCTCTTGAATACAGCAGAGTACCAACTTATTGAACAATGCCACCGGACAATCTGCATATATGAACTCTGTATTACCATTAGACGGAAACCCGTAACTAAAGTGAACCAATTGTTTGATCCCGCCTGTGACATCAATTTCAGACTCTGCAATATTCTGCCTTGCAAAACTCTCAAAGATGGCAGCCTTAACTGGTGTAGTTATGGGCAAAAAACTTTGATCTACATCCATATGAATCAGGGGAGATTCGTCTGTTTCATTAATTGATAACTCAGCAGAATTGAGGACTGAGCTAGCAGAACTAGAAAAGCCAATCGCCTCTTTAGCTTTTGCCTTCTCACCTACTCTCTGATGACAGGATCAAAGAATCAAGCAATTAATAAGATTATCCAGAAAAGCTTATGTAAAATCTTTTTTTTTTTCACGGTAAATCAAAATTTTCATTACAAGAGGGGTAGATACCATATACCAAGAGTATAGAAAGCAAAGATCATAAAGAATTTTAAAAAATTCATGCTAGATCAACAGTATTTGTGAACTCTCAGCTATAAGAACACAAAGACCAAATCTTGCATAAAAGATCACGATTGCGAAATTGGCGAAGATCCTAGCATAAAGGACCTATAGACTTTATGGAAATCCAAAATCGAAAGACAATAATACTGAGATGTGATTGATATATTCTTTCGTCACTTATTTCCACTTGTCTCTAGATTAACCTATGTTTCTCACTTTTAACATAAACTGAACGCCCAACTGCACTGATGATATTCTTAATCATCAGGATGGAAAAATTAATTTTTTTAGTAGTCACAAAATTTTTTGAGCCTTGCTTGAAGTACAGGGAAATTTCCCCCAAACACTTTACAGGTAAGACACATGGTAGAGCCCGCTACAGTTTTTTTTTTTTTTTTAAATACATGTGGGGCCCAGGCCCCTTGTGAGGGGCCTGTAAGTCCCCTGTGAATCTATCCCCTGTACTTGGGGATTTATCCAAATTTTTTACATGCTCTACCCTGCCACGATCTCCCAATGGCTGAATAAATAATGAATTGGGCATCTTATTACATTGACAACCATATGAATAGTGTTTTTGATCTCAAGACATGCTAACCTGTGCAGGTGGATGTCGATCAGCAAGCTGAAAAGCTAGAAGCTCGTGGAAAAGACAACCATAGTAATACTGACTAATTATTGCAGTATTTCCTTGTAAAAGTTCCACAGTCTTAGACAATGCTCTAAACATTGTTGCTTCTTCAGATATAACAAAAGCTACTTCCAAATCTGAATAAACCTGAGCAAAGAAAAATGGTAACAGGCATTGGATAAGCATACAAGTCCTAATAAGTTAAAATTGAACTGGTACATCTTTTGAACATTTGCATGACTAGTGAATTACAGATATCACTGATAGAGACCAAATAAATCCCATTAAAAGATGCATGAAGAAAGATACCTGATTTTTCAGTAAGCCACAAACAATTGCTGCATGTGAGGGAAGAGGAGTTCCAGCAAGATATTTAAAGACTCCATTAGAAGTGGGGAGGCTAGATAGCTCGAAATGATCTGATATATCTAAAAACAAACGACATCCAATTTCTCTGGTGGTATCTAAAAGATGCTCAAATGCAGCGCTAGTGACGGACTCAAATTTAGCTATCCCAGAGACCACCACCAGTGGCTTCAACTTCTTAATCAACTCTACCATCAAATCTGATTGGCGTGGGGCTTCAATAACAGTGATATCTTCCTCTGAAGTTTTTGCAGCTTCAGTCTTCTGCAAAGGAAAACAAATTTTAAACTTATCAAAAGAAGAATTTGCACTAGGCAACACCACCTATAATTGAAATGGAATTTTCGACATTCTTGCCACAATACATATTCAATATTAAAGATGATGAAATTTCGTAAGATGCTGACTTTTGGAATATCTGGTGGATTTCAGTATGAATGTCAATCTATCCATTTCGATCAGTGTACTAAGCAAAATGGACAAGATCGTGTGCTACTCAACTCAAAGTATGAATTCCCCCAAAATGGACCTAGAGCGCATTCCTCAATGTTAACATTATCAATAATAAGTTTCCGCATAAAGCATAATCTGTTCCAAGTAGATATTCAAAATTCGAAAACGAAAGATTTTCTGAGAAGGAGAAAGTAAAGGAAAGAATTCTTCACCAGTGGAATCAGTTATTAAATATCAGTAATGCACGTTTGTATTACCTAGATAAATCTCATCAACCTTTACTTTGTGGTAGTGAAAATTGTCATGAAACTCCTCCTCAGAGGTAAGTGCAATTTGATGCATTTTTTCTGTTCTAGTTTTCTACAAAACAATGCTTTTGTTTTATTTTTGAACGTGACTTTAGATGCTGCCTCAAATATTTATAGATGTAAGCAAACTCTCAGAAGAACAGAAGATGACTTCGTGATGTAACTTGTAAGCAATTATAAATAAGCGTAAAATGAAAAACAACAGAAATAATAGATTGCATATCCAAATGACTTCCAAGCACTGTACCTCAATGCTTAGTGATCTTAACCATTGCCTAGGTAGATGCCGGGTCAATTGTTCGTCAACAATGGCAAGTCGTGGTGATAACAAGCGTAGGGCACTTTCAATTGCGACAGTCCTTGAAGGAAATACAACAATGTTCTAGCCATAATGAAATATGAAATATGAAATTAGATATGCAGATAAATAGAACTTTAAAATAGAGAACATGAATCATCCCTAAAACGCCAAAGTGGAGGAAAAATTTTAATTTATTTTTACTTTTGTTTTGGTGTGGTGGGTAGGTAGTCAATTACAAAAGACAAGTGAACGATAAAGCAGCATGCACCCGTTAACGGGCGAATCCCCCAGTAGAGTCTTTCTAGAGGAAGGAAAGCGGTACATTTCAATATGTTTGGTGTGAGAGTGCATCAAGGGGTTCTATCATAAACAAATCTTCCCTTCTACACCAATCACGAGTTTTTATCTATTCCTCTCGTAAGATGAAGGTTCAGGCCCAACTATATTAGTTTCTTGTAGAAAAGGTTAGCCAGCTTAAGCATAATTGAAGAGATCTTTAAATAACACCTATAAGTCAGAAAAATTATCAAAAAGCGTCTTAAAACACATTAGCCGTTGAGTTCCTGGCTTTCAACAGAAGGTAAACTTCTAAAGCAATTCATGAGGACGAAACAATATATTTGACAAGAACAAATGTTTGTACCAGGAACTCAATGAAACTAATTTGGAATTTAGAAGATTAAAAGAATAACTCATCCAAATAAAAGTTAAATTGAGTATAATTTCACATCATTACAAATTTACTATAAAAATAGCTTGCAAAATGTCTTTACGAGTTTTGGCAATACAGAACTAACCACATTCAGATCTCTCTTTGCCAGTGACCATAAGTATGCATTTGTCAATTGTTTTCTAAGAAGAGACATAAGCCATGTACTTTGTGACCCTCTTTGACTCAAACCCATTCTCGAGGCCCCTGTGGTCGTCCCCTTCCCTCCCAGTAAATGATTTAGTTTAGGGTTGTGAGGTTTCAACAATCATAGGTTCGACTTGATCTACACAACTGCAACACTTACTGCAACTATCTTGCAAGTTGTGACAGCTGAAGATGACAAAAGCCTCTCCTTCTCCTCTTCTTTTGACACGAGTGGCTTTTGACTACAGAATTCACAAAAGCACACAGGGTTGCAGATCTACAAATTTGGCAACATTCGCACACAATATCTTTATTTAAGTTGAACCATTTTATTTGCACATCACAAAAATCACAAAGCACCAGACAATGGCTGATAAAAGAATGACCGTCACTGGAAAATTGGGCAAGTATACTAATCAGATGCTTTGGAGCCTTCATCATTTTTTTTCGAGCTTTGTGTTCATTTTTAGCTGGCAGAATTTAGCATTTTTTCCACTTGAATTGGTCCACACACGCACATGACACAACATATTTAGAGAGTTATTGCTAATTTGCTATTCCCCATAGATGCATGTCATGTAAATGAGTCTAAACTATTAGTCTCGGAGACGTTCCAATATAAAGTACTGAAAAAGCTGCATAAATTTTGAACAACTAAAACAGCAGCGACCTATTTATGCAACTTGAATGACATTAAAAGGAATATTATACTACAACTAAGAAATACAGTAATTTCCTTACATCTGCAGTCAGTGGAATACGGTGGTATGTTCTCATAAAGGCAGAGATGAGACTGCGGAATCGTCTGCTTCCAGCAGGTTGCTCGTAAGGAAAAAAGGAAATCTCTTTTAAAACATTAGTGAGATGAGCAAGGAATGGAATCTTCTCGTCAGCAACAGAATCATCTTCAAAGGATAAATCTAAGGAGCTGCTGATATCATCGAATCCATTTCTGAGAAATTCGAAAATCTTCTTTACCTGTCAGAGCAGTTAATGAGTATTATGCTCATTTTCGCGAATGAATATTATCACCACACTCGTGATATTCTGTATGAACCTAAACATTCATAAATAAATCGTACCTGGTTAGGTTGACGAAGTTGACAACTGTAGACCGATAGAGCATGAGAAATACGGCCCCCAGCTTTAGCATAGGCCCACGCTGTTCGGGCACAGATTGGCTGGTCGCCAACAAGCCCCATGAAAAACTCAAAACGATGTGGACTGTTCTTTTCAATTTCAACTAAAGCTGAAATATCCGTGTCAGCAGCCTGCAAGAAGAGCTCTCTAATTGTCTGCACTTCTATGGATATAAATATTGCAATAAAGTTAATGTAGCAACCTGAAGAATTTTAGTCTGCCAAAGCTTGTTAATACGGAGACCACGGCGCTCAAACAAACGTTCACATACAGCTTGTCCTGGGCGACCTCCCATATTAAAGATCATAATCCCCAAAGGTTTTATTACAGAAATTCCTTCTTCAACAGCCCGTGCAATGAGCCCCAGGCCGAACTGGTCCTCCACAAAGCCCTGAACATAATAAAATAGATCAGTAAAATCAACTCCTATGCTTAGGAATAGACATTATCCAGATAATGTGTTTAAATACAGTTTGAGCAGATCCGTGGAAAGCTCTGCGGCAGTGTGTTTGGTTGCATGATGAAATAAATGTGAATGCTAACAAACAAATATTTTCAGCTAATACACAGTAAAATCTTGAATTCAAACTGCTGGAGTAAAACGAAAAGGGCAACGATTCTTAATTATGACAGTAACAACAGTTATATATAGAAAATAGTTATGCATAGAGCACCTACAATGAAAAATTGAATGTGACATACCCATGATAAGATGCAACTTCTAAGATTAGACTGATCTTTCAATTTTCTGCTCCATTTACACAAATCTTCTTCTCAAAAGAGGTAGTTGTTTTGACCAAAAACTCATTTAGTTGGTTTGCTGGAATCTAGATTATTCAGGTTCTAGAATGCAATCGTTATAAGTCAAAGCACATCAAAAGTACTAATATAAATATTTCAAAAAAAATTACTAATATAAACAATTTCAATGCTGCGAACAAGAATAAATGTTAGTTACAAATTTCTAAATTTTCATAACACAATCTAAATAAAAGGGCCTTGCAGCATTTTATCGCACAGAACATATCAGAGATAATATAAGGCTGAATCCTCTAGTAGCTCTTAAAGTATCCTATTACAATATAAAGGAAACAACCTTTATACTTGGGCATGAGGACTTCAAATGCTAATATGTTAAGTTGAAATTATACACCAAATAACAACGGCAGAACAGATTTATCAAATAACCTGGATAGCACAATAGTTGCTTAGAGAATGTAGGAATTCTTCGCTGGCATTTTCTGTAATCATTTTGGACATTGCATCGGGATTAGGGTTAAGAATCTGCAAGGAAAAGAAATGTAAAAATACATATGTGAGAAGATTCTGTCAAAAAATTTTGGATAACCGAAAATGCATTAAGAGCATTAGTCACACAGAAAGGATGCCCTTTAGCAAATATTCGGAATAATAATTTCACACCTGTGGTATGCATCCAACAATTCGTTCAAGTTCTATGTGATTATCCCTGCAGTAAGATAGCAGATCGGATTCATGAAACTCAACCCTGTCAAGTAAAGTTTTTTTCTCCCCATCGTAAATTGGCTGGCCACTGTCGTCCAAAGCATTTAAATACAGATTTATCCATGAAATTTTTACTGCTCTTGGATTAATATCGAGCCCATAAACCTGCAACACGATATTTGGGCACATTTAGATGCCGCATTTTCAGTCTTCAACCAAACCAAAGATCGAGGTACAAGTAGAAAGATAATGACAAAAAATAAGACTGCATTTCGAGGTTTTAGGAACCAGGGACCTTTAAGGGTGACCACTTTTCAGCAATTGCAATGGATATCCATCCATTGCCACAACCAAGTTCAGCAACTGTCTTGTCCTTGAAAATAGAATCTGGGTGCCTGTTAAGTCCCTCATAAAAAGTGAAGGACCAGTCTTCTGGTATAAAGATGCTAGGTATGACCATCAGTGTTAGTTTCTTTCTCTTCTCGAAACCTGAAAAGAGCAATAGGAAATGTCAATGGAGCAAATCACTAGTTACACTTCCAGTTAACTATTTGCATACATGTCAGAGAAGGTATCCTACAGCTAAACGGTATGATTAATCTATGATCGGCATTGCACCTAAATAGAATTAAAGAAAAGCCATTGCTAAAAAAACTAAGCACGCTCACAGCAAAGCAAAAAATGATGAGAAATAATCCAGTAGAAAATAATGGGCAAGTAAGGAATCCTAGATATTGATTTTTTTTTTTTGATAGGTAATCACATAAATTTTATAAATCAAAAATAAAAGATAATACACAAAGAGTGCATTATCATGTTAAACAAGATAGAAACGAAAAGAAATTCGGCAACCCTTCTATNATAATACACAAGGAGTGCATTATCAGTTTAAACAAGATAGAAACGATAAAAAATTCGGCAACCCTTCTATCGGAGAAATGGTTACGGCTTAAACCAACTATACAAAGTCAAGTAAAATAATTCCCTAGATTGCTCTGTCGTCCGTATTTGGTCTTCAAAGCATCTGCCATTTCCTAGATATTGATGGATCACTAAGAATGAAAAACGAGTTTTTAATTAGCTTTTATTCTCGAACTCAGTAGGATTCCAATAATCAGAGTGTTTAAGTGAAAATTCAAAGATAATATCTTCTTTAGATTTCTTCTGAAAGTACACAGAAGAACCAAATGAAAGGTCAGGAACAGTTGTAGATGTGTCCTAAATGCACAATCTGGATTTATTAGCTCGTTTTGGGCTAGAGAGGACTCTATTGACCAATGAATTTTGCAATCACAAACATGGCTACTATGTTAAATGCTTTCAGAAATTATATCACCCTTTACATGCTTTGTGCTCTGTTTGGGTCTAGGATTTCATGGAGGACGGTGGAAGGGAAAAGTGAAATCAGTGAAAACTAATTTTCATCTCCTTCTCCTATCTAACTGAGCAAATGCCAACTATAAAAACATTTTGAACATTGGAAAAAGAAAAGAAGAGAATTAAATGCATGAATTAACAAATGTCTCTTGTAGTTGTCTTTGTGCGGGCATTTACTTACTGTTTTATTCATGAGCCAAATTTAGCCTAAATAATCAATCAACCGAATTCATTGTAATAATAGAGCTTTAAATTCATTTCTTAATAAACCAAATTCAATAATAAAAATACTAATGGAACTCTTGAACGATTCTCTCCTGTAATTCAAATAATCAGGATTGTGTAAACTACAAAAAAAAATCCCAGCTGAATAGACCGATCCTTCCTAAACAAGATTCAAGATTTCTTTAACCACGAAGTTCATCCACATAGAATTCAGAATGAAACTCTTATAAAGTTCATTCTTTTGGTTATCGAGTCCCATCTTCCGATTTTTTTACCTTTTTACTTAAACTTCCTCATACAAACGGTCCACCAAATTACTACTTAAACCATCAAATTCTCTTAAGACTCACACATCCGTATTATAAACAAAAACACTATAAATACGGAAACACGAATATAAGCATATGTATGTATAGAAATGGAGGGTGGACCTTCATATTGTTCGACGTAGATGTCCTGAATTTGGAAATGGTAAGTCTCGAGGCACTTCTCGGACGCTTCTTTAGTGTCGAATTGTTTATGGAGCTCCGCCAGGAAGATCCGGGCATCTTTTCGAGTATTCGGGTTCTCCAGTCTCTCCAGGAGTGATCGGAGCGCACTGTACGCCGCGTCACCGGATTGTTGACACTGCTTCAGGAACTCCTCCATCTGAATCTCTGATATCTCACCGCACTCGTAAATCACTGGATGATTATACCTTTGACGTACCAATACGAGTGTATATATACACGTAGGGAGAGAGAAAAGTGAAAGAGCAGAGTAAGAGCATGTTTGGCTTAAGAAATAATTAAATATTTTAATAAGTAAATTACTTTAGTGAATTTTAATAAAAATTATTTATGGTTCCATACTTTTTATCAATTTTTCAATCATATACCACTATTTGATACAGATTAAAATCGAATTTTTAGTGAATTTTAATAAAAATTATTTTGATTTAGATTATAATCCTTAACGAATATGGACATATTATATCTTTTTTTTAATCAAAATTTATTAAAAATTTAATTTCTAAAAGTAATTGCAATTCTTTAAATTTAGCCCCATTTGTTGATGAGGACAAAATAGTAAAAGGAGAAAAGCAGAATAAGTCATTCCGTAATCATGGTGGCCATTTTATGTTTCAAAAGATGCAGCAATGAATAATCATCTTTCTTGTATTATTAGCGATTACTGTTTTCCTTAAAAATAGCTGATGTGACTCTAGATTTGGTAGAATATGACAAATATATTAGGAAGAGATATTAAGGTCGTGTTTGGTGGAGATGTTTTTAGAATAAATTTTGTGAAAAGTTATTTTTTGAGAATAAGCGGTTAAAACGTAGAAAAGGTAATATGTCCATCAGTCCATGTGTAAAATTATTTTAGTAAGAGAATATATAGTTGAAAATAAATTTTAGAAAATGAGGATCAATCAAGTTGATTATGTCTGTAAAGTAATTTAATTAACTTTACTCACGCATTAACAACTACTGTTTATTTATTGACTACACATTTTGCGGGAACAATGATGTTCCTCCTAAAAGTTAATAGTAATTTTACGAAAACTCATTATATTCTTACCATACTTTTTATTAGGTATACCACATTTACAATGACGATTATTCATTTAATTAGTACATATTGTTTCGATAATAGTTTTTGTCTAAATATTTTGTTAGCATAGGAAAAATACTTTGTTTAACTTTTTTATTTGTACTTTTATCTAGCTTATTTAAATGACGAGAGATAAATAGGTCTTCTTATTCAATTTTTACGAATTTTTTTTAGGATAATTATATTACTATCACAATTTTTTTTTTGTCACACCACGTTTATCTTATTTACTAAAATGATCATAAGCAAAAAGACATGAATAACCCTATTATTATCTTTTGTGCACCACAAAACATACCATGTTTACACACACGCAATGTATATATTCGATCATAAGTTTAGGAATTCCACAAAAAAATAGTTGGTTTTAACATAAGCAAATGCTCTACCAAGTATTTAATGTCATGTTAGTTAGTATGAAATGTCGCTTAAAACTTTCCACAACAAATGCATTGAATCGGATTCTTATTCAGTAAAACAAGTTTAATAGCAAGATGAAAAATCTCATCTTTCTTTATCTTTATTATTAAAGAGCCAATGAATGAGTGAAATCAATCCAAACGGAGATCTCATCAATCACCGGAGTTTGTCGGTAATCAAGGGGAAGAGACGAGAGATGAATAGGGTTTGCTCAACAACAATAAGTTCAGATTTAGATTTTTAGCTTTTCTCAAATATATACACAGATATAAATGAGGACAGGAACATGGGGAATATATACATATGGATATACACGAAGAAGATGAGGGTTAATACTGGGGGGGATGATAATTGACGAGTACACTACAATGTGTGTGTGCGTGTGTGTGAATTTTGCTACTTGTACATTAAAAATGTACATAAGCGATTACTGAAAATGATGTGGAGGGAAAAAATTGAATTGGAAAGGTGATTGTATTTTAAATTGTCAAGTGATAGAGTATCATGTAATATTATATAATCCATAATGTAAATCTTGATGTACATGTAGTAAAATCCTATATATGAATTTGATTTTGTAAGCACGGTGTTTAGTTTATGCTAATCACCATACTTAGATGGTAAACAAACTGTCACCAATGTAGTGTGCCACCTAAATACGATGCTTAACATAAATTAAGCACGCTGCTTAGGAGATCATTAATGTGTGTGTATTCATTTTTAGTTTTTATTATGCAACAAATTAGGTTTTAAGAGATGATATATTTTTGAACAGTACATAACCAGTTCGAATAGTTGAAGTGTGAAAGCGAGGTTTCAAAAATGAATAGTGATGGACCATCCTCTCTTTTAAGTAGAGGGGAGAAATTTGTGGCATGAATATAATGACACATTAAATCTCTGCTCGTTTGTCATTATCGTAATTTAAAATCTAAACACGAGTTAAAAATTATATATTTATAGACCTGTTTATAGTATTGACACCGTCCTCTGATTCTCATCCACAGATATTATAACACGTTTCTTATGCAAACTAATATCTTTTTATTTTGAGGTTATATTAAATAATTACAAATTATTTACGTCTTTTTGTAAACTGTTATACTACAAGTTTTAGTAAATTTTGATACAAAATTGATGATACGTGTAGTTAAAATTTGATAAAAATTGTGAATTTCATGATATTCGTAGTTAAAATTAAGGCTGTGTTTGCCTCCCATTATTGGGAGAAAAATAGAGTAATGAATAGTATTTTTTGGAGAATGTATGGTTGAAAGTTAAAGTAACTCTATTGGTTTGTGTGTAGAATATTTTATTGGGTGAATGTGTGGTGGAGAATCTCATTGTAGCAAACAATTTTTTGTAATAATGGTAGACAAACAGGGGCTAAAGTTTAACCGGTTAAAAAATAACTAAAAACAAAAATATTATCAAACATTTTTTCTAAACACGTCAAACTTTGATAGCAATTCCAGATTCGATTAAGGAAAATTATAATAATTCAGGTGTTTAA
>CAIGRT010116498.1:0-15410 GCA_903798405.1 Fraxinus platypoda | reverse complement strand
TTAAAATGGGGGTCAAACAAGCTCTTAAACCTTCTATTCAAAATTTCTTTTCGAATGAACAAATCATTGTTTGCATCTACATGTATGTCATATATGGCCCCTTTTGGTGTGGAATAAAACTAAATTAAACCTAAGTCATATCCAACAATTAATTTTAACCACATATTTCATTGGACCCAAAAATTTTCAACCTCATATTTCATCAACTTTTATCAAAATTTACTAAAAATCTAATTTTTAACTATATCAACAATTACTTTTTGCACTCTGTACAGTGCTTGTCCCACATTATGTTTGTGATAAATCTTTCGATGAATTTCTGTAGCATCTCTTCCGCATCAAACCTGTTTATTCCTTCAGGCATGACAAATTTATTAGCTAGGCACAAGGAAATAAATATAGATTTTTCTCGATTGGGTTGAAGATTGTGGAAAAGGAAATAAAATTTTCTTTTAAAAGTCTGTTGGAGGCTTGGAGCCTGCTTGGCCTACAAAATGCTCATCCTTTCGAAAATTATGGTGTTAATTTTTAAATTTTCAGTTTTGAGGGACCAAAGTGCAAATAATAAAAATATGTTTTCCATTGGTCAAAATATGATCATTAATTGCAAAGACGTAGATTGTTGAAATTTCAAAATAGTTCAGGACTAAATTGCAAGCTAGAAATGTCAATTTCTAGACGTTTTGATGCTGGGAAGGGTTCGAGCTAACTAATCTAATCCATGTTCTGTGGAAATTAAAATTAAAATTTTAATAAAAGTCAAAATCAATAAATGAATTCGACCATATATTTTAAGGGGTCCAATTTCAATTATAAATTTCATTAATTTTTATCAAAATTTACTTAAAAATTAATTTTAATACACTCCAAACACGGGCCTAGAGTTTGACCCACTAGCTTACAAAATACGAGCAGTACAGTGCATTAGCGTAGATTATATGCTAGGAAAAAAAGATGATTCCGGTTTAATTTGAGTAGGAAATCACTCATTTAAGCATTATTCCGGTTCAATCTATGTGGCATGGACCGAGTCCTATCTTGAGACTAGAATCAACCAAGACAAAATGGGACAACACCACTTCGACAAAAGTTGAAAAAAAAATTAACTAATGTCAAGTTTTTGGATATCATCTATTTGTCCTTATTCAGTTGGTGCCTTCTCCTTCAGTCGGCCAAGAAATCGATAATTCCAAGGCACACAAATGTCAACACTAAAATCTGAGGCTGAGTTAACAAATACGAGAAGAAAAGGAGACAGCAAATTAGATACTGGTATTGAGCAATGGAAACTGAGGTGGCTAGTGTAATGGAATATGGTGGTTCACTCCCTGTTGAGAATGTACAACAACTATCTTCCCACGGCTCAAAAGACATCCCACTTCGCTACATTCGACCAGAACTCAATATCAAAAAAGTTTCTTTCGATGAATCCTTGCAGATTCCAATGATTGACATGAGCAAGCTAGATACTGAAATATCTGTAATGTATGATCGGGAGTTGTTGAAACTTCATATTGCTTGTAAAGAATGGGGATTCTTTCAGGTAACATGCATACTAGATGACATTTTAACTTATTTTTCTTTGATCGTAGTCCAGTACTGTTGTCTAGTCGAGCATATTGAACGTGACATTTATATTTACTACGTGTAGTTGATTAATCATGGGACATCTGAGGCAATTGAAGAAATGAAGGTGGTCACCTCAGAATTCTTTAAACTTCCTCTGGAAGAGAAGATGGCCTATGAACAGACTCCAGATAACATTGAAGGCTATGGGCAGGCATTCGTCGTATCAGAAGATCAAAAACTCGACTGGGGCGACATGCTCTTTCTTCTTCCTCTACCAGTCTCTCAAAGAAACATGAGATTCTGGCCAAAAACTCCTGCCTCTTTCAGGTTGGGAACCTCATGTTTTGGCCAGCCTAAAATCATAAATGCCTTTCTCAATATTCCTCAATGTCTCTGACTATTTGCAATACATGAGAATAGATGATTAAAACCCTCTAAGTTCAAATTCTGTTTCCTAATGACTAATGATTGCCTGTCCTGTGGTGTGCATACCAGATCCACTTTGGAGAAATACTCGATGGAGCTGCAAAAAATTGCAATAAAGCTTTTCACATTGATGGCTATAAATCTCGGAATTGACCCAGAAAAACTCACAGCGGCGTATAAAGATTGCAATCAAGGAATAAGAATGAATTATTATCCACCTTGTGTACATGCTGACAACGTTATTGGCCTCACTCCACACTCTGATGCCACAGGATTAACGCTGTTGATACAAGTCAATGAAGTTCAAGGTTTACAAATTAAGAAAGATAGACAATGGGTACCGATTAAACCGGTTCCGGGAGCCATCATCATCAATGTTGGTGATGTCATGGAGGTAGCGTGCAATCTAACATATTAAACACGTCTTTTTTAGTGTTATACTTATAGTTGGTGTAAAAGGACTAATAGATTCTCAATTATTTGACTCGAATGCAGATAATGAGTAATGGTGAATATAGTAGCATCGAGCATAGAGCTGTCGTTGACTTTGAGAAGGAACGACTTTCGATTGCTGCATTTCATAGTCCAAATATTACGACGAAAATTGGTCCGTTGCATGATCTCGTGGAAAAGAAGGGAGAAAAATACAAGACATTAGGCCATGAGGAGTATGTAAGGTTGGTTATTACAAGCAAGCTTGATGGGAAGAGCTTATTGGAGCATATGAGAATTTTGAAGTCATAAAAAAAAGGCAAATTTGTTTCAAGAAATTTGGTGAAATGCAAATAATAAATAGAATTGCAAATAATCTTGGTATGTAATTGTCAAATTATAAGTAGATAAATCGAGTATTTGTACCTTGTCATTAGTATTTCTTAATCTGATTAATATTTTTGGTACATAACTTGTAGGATTCAATGTCTTGGGTGAACGACAATAGGTACTAAAAAGTAAGAAATGCTTGTTAATAGATCCCCAAAATCAGGATACATACTTTTAATTCAAGCAAAGACAATATGGATTCTTTGTTAGAATGTTGTTAAACTTCATACTTCAACCCTCCATTGATTCTCACTTCTTGGTAAATAGGGCATCAAATCATGTTGCTATAAAATATTTAAATCATCTATGAATAGAGCTATGACTACGTTTCACTAGATAAGTTACTTTCGATTTACATCCCAATATAATTTTAAATTTTACAAACAGTTAGGTGACATCTATTTACATGAAACAGAAGACACGTCATATTGTGTCATTTTTTGAAGTTCACGTAAGATTGTGACATTAAGTTTAGTAATGTCTGCTAAAGACCGACTAACGTTGTATTGAAGTTCAATGATTTAATTGCCACAAATTAAACTTAGGTGAACTAATTGAAATTTCACTAAAAGTTCAGTTATCAAAAATAAAATTTACCCATAGTTTAGCATAATTTTAATGGGAAACCAACATAAACATCTCTTTAATTGATAAACGAGTAGATTTTTCTTATATTATCTTTGCTTATATTTCTATGGAAATAAGTTTTTGGCTATTCAAAATTTATACTACTAAGTGTCTTGGCAAGAAATTTAAATAGAACCTTTCTTTTTCTAGTGTAAAAAGAAAATGAAAATATGAATAATGTTATTTATCATTAATTATGAGCATCAAGGTCTATGTAATAGTATACCCATGCATTGGACTATAAATCAACGAAACACTACCACCTAAACTGTTGATGATATAACATTACTCTGAAAATATGTATACCATGTATTCTCGACATAATGTATTTGAAGTTTGAACATGTAAACTCCACCATACTAGTTAATTAAGATTTGGCTACATGGGACATGCTATTCCCATACCCAACATCCATGTGGACCCTTCCATTCACATGGTAGGCATCTCCATTATTTTCTCTTCCACAGCCTCAACCCCACCCCAACCCAACCCCAAAAAATAAAAAAATACTGAGCTTGCCCCTCTCTTGTCCACATGGGCTGCTGAGCTTGTCCCTCTCTTGTCCCAATAATGTACATTTTATATCATTTCAAATCTTTAACTATTAAGCCCATAACAGCAACAACATTTCTTCTCACATCTCCTCAAAGCTTATTATACTGTGACATCTCCATAGAAATTTTGAAAAGGTTCAGTTTGATTCAGCTATTCACTAAGGATCATTTGGGAAAATGAAAGTTGTTATGGCTTTTGAATATGACCTGAATCTCAAAGCAACTGACCTCAGATTGGGATTGCCAGGGACACATGAATCTAAGAAAGACATTGTTTCCAATACTAAGCATAACAAGCGAGCCTTGTCTGAGTTGATTCAAGACAGTGGATCCAAGGGCAATTCTGATGCCAAACAAGAAACTACACCAGCATCCAAGTAAGCCAGTGTCCTTCACCATTTCTTCAGGATATTTGAATATTTGTTTATACTGAGAAATATAGAAAGGTAAATTTTGTGTCAGTGACTAACTCGTTTGGTTGGTTTCAGATGGCAGGGCATAGATAGTAGGGTGGCCACCAGTTCGGTCCTATTGGAAGAATAATTTCCAGATGAAGAAGACAGAAATTGAAACTGGGATTTATGTGAAAGTAAGCATGGATGGAGCCCCCTTACCTTGGAAAGATTGATCTGAATGTTTACAATGGATATCCAGAGCTTCTCAAGGTTTTGGAAATAATGTTCAAATTTACCATAAGTAAGAATATTTTTTATTATTTTTAAATGATTATTCAAGTAATAGTATCTTGTAATTTTGAATTCCCAAGATGAACGTGGTCATTCTAACGTTGGCATGGTCTCGTTTTTATCTCATCAGGGGATTATTCAGAGAGGGAAGGCTACAAAGGATCAGAAAAGATGGTGACTCGATGCTTGTTGGAGATGTTCCATGGGAGTAAGTTCCATTCCTCTCCTCTCTGTCACATATAAGCACGACCTGCATACTGATTTTCTTGCATATTCTTTATGCAGTATGTTCATTTCATCCTGCAAGAGATTGAGAATCGTCAAAGGGTCAGAAACTAGAGGCTAGGGATCTGGCATGTGATTTTGACTTGGGAGCCTGAGGACAGCCCTGGAAACAAAGACTCTGATAGGCCCCCAATCAAATACACCTATTCTAGAAGGATCCAAAGGGCGGGGGAGAGTAACAAATTCTGTTAGAGGCAGGGGAAGTTAGTTTTCAGGAGGGTTTATAAATAGAATGATGGCAAAGAGTCTGGCAAGCAAGAACACTATGAGTGAAGTAGAATTAGGAGAGGGTGGCCCTCTCGAATGGCCTCTTATGATTTCCATTTTCAATTGTAACTTTTCATTCAATTAATACAAATCAGTTCATGTTTCCTTTCCATTCTTCTTTGTTGGTACTAATTGGATCTATCAACTTGGTATCAGAGCACCAATTAAATCATGACACCGGCGGATCGAGTGAGTGTGTTGGAGCAAAAGGTGGACAGCAATCATCAAGAGATTCAAACTCAATTAGACGTATTACGATCGGAGTTCCAGTGAATGCATATCGGCATGATGGAAAAGGTGGATATTCTGCTGCAAAACTGGACAAATCAGGAGAAGAACCGCAAGGAGAAGAAAATAGCTACAGAACCGGCGTCATCTGCAGAATCTGGGCTAGCCCATCCTAGGGCAACTGGAACCCAGTATGAGAGAGATGGTACCCTGGGAAATTGGAGAGCGGAAGCACGCATAAGACGGTTGGATATTCCGGTGTTTGATGGGGTTGAACCTGATGGGTGGATTTTTAGGGTTGAGAGATAATTTGGGGTCAATAGAATGACAGAAGAAGAGAAGATGGATGCCACCGTTGTATGTTTGGAAGGAGAGACGTTAGTGTGGTTTCAATGGGAAGAGAGGCGACGACCGATTCTGAATTAGGAAGAGATGAAGGGAAGGCTGTTGCGTCATTTTCGGGCCTCGCAAAAAGTTATGCTGAGTGCCCAATTTTTGGCAGTCCGACAGGCAACCACTGTGAGGGATTATCGCCGGCAGTTCGAAACGCTAGCGGCACCTCTGAACGGCTTATCAGATGAGGTACTGGAAGGGTGTTTCATGAACGGGTTGAAGACGGAATTGAGGGCAGAGGTCCAATTGCACAGGCCGGTTGGGTTGGAACAAATGATAGAAATAGCCCAAATGGTAGAGGAGAGGAATTGGGTTACCAAAGTGGGCCAATGGAGCCCAAGCCCACCAAAACCCAAACCTAGTTTCTTTTCTAATCACAACCCATCCCATAGCCTTAACCCAACTCCAAAATCCACTATCCCCCTAAATATAATCCCAAACCGTATTGCAAGCCCTGGGTCACTCCAAAGACAATCAGCCCCATTCAAGCGACTCACAGACGCCGAGATACAAACGAAGCGTGAAAGGCGCTTGTGCTACCGTTGTGATGAAAAATTCACGGTGGGCCACCGGTGTAAGAATAAGGAGCTTCAAGTCCTAGTAATCCGAGAAATGGAGGAAGCGCCGCAATCCGAAGGCGCAACCAGCGAGGAGGACAATCTGGCGGCGATTGGGGATGATGAGGTAGAGGTAGGTGAGGCAAATCGGGCTGTTGAACTGTCTATTAACTCTGTTGTGGGACTTACTACGCCGGGAACTATGAAGCTGAAAGGGAGTATCGGCCAAAGGGACGTCGTGGTCCTTATTGATAGTGGAACATCCCATAATTTCATTAGTGCTGAAATTGTCCAGCAGCTAGGGTTTCCTTTATCGGGTACTCCGGGGTACGGGGTGATTATGGGCACGGGCCTTACAGTCAAAGGAGAAGGGATATGTAAACAGATACCCCTGAGGTTACAAAGCATGTCAGTGGTGGAAGACTTCTTACCTTTGGAATTAGGAAGCTCAAGCGTGATATTTGGGATGCAATGGCTTCAGAAATTAGGAAAGATGCAAGTGGACTGGAATACTTTGATAATGACTTTCAACACGACGGGTACCACAGTGACTCTCCAAGGGGACCCAAGTCTCAGTAAAACACCAGTTCACTAAAAACCATGCTAAAGTCATTTAAGGAGCAAGGGAAAGGGCTACTACTGGAATTGGGTGAAATCACTGTCGAGGCCGAAAGAGGATCACCGGAGCCACCCGAGATCATTGTTGTGGTGCTGAAGGAATTTCCCACAGTGTTCGAGAGTAGCAGTCAGTTGCCTCCTCAACGGGCACATGACCATACCATCAACTTACCGTTAGAAGCAGACCCTGTTAGCATGAGACCGTATAAATACCCGCATTTTCAAAAGAATGAGATCGAGAAGGTAGTACAGGAGATGCTAGCTGCGGGCGTCATTCAGCATAGCACGAGCCCATTCTCAAGTCCAGCGCTCCTGGTAAAGAAGAGAGACGAGAGTTGGAGGTTCTGCGTGGACTATCAGGCAGTGAACAAAGTAACTATTTCAAATAAATTTCCAATCCCAGCCATCGATGAGTTGCTGGACGAGCTACATGGGTCGACTATTTTTTCAAAAATTGATTTGAAATCAGGGTATCATCAAATCAGGGTGAAGACTGAAGACATCCCAAAAACTGCATTTCGAACTCACAAGGGCCACTATGAATTCCTAGTCATGACGTTCGGCCTAAAAAATGCACCCACAACTTTGAAGTCCTTGATGAATGATATATTCAAGAAGCAACTCCGGAGATTTGTGCTAGTCTTCTTCGATGACATTTTAGTTTATAGTCGAACCGTGGAGGAACATCAGGAGCATTTGAGTTGGGTATTGCAACAGTTAGTGGATAACCATCTATTCGCCGACAAAAAGAAATGCTTGTTTGGTTAGACAGAACTGGAGTACCTCGGCCACATAATTTCAGAACATGGGGTAGCTATTGATACCTCCAAAGTGGCTACGATGATAGCGTGGCCACGACCAAAATCGCTTAAGGAGCTACGCGGATTCCTTGGTCTAACTAGGTATTATAGGAGGTTCGTAGAAGCTTATGGAAGGATAGCATGGCCACTAACGCAACAGCTAAAGAAGGACAATTTCGGGTGGACTGATGCGGCAGAGGCTGCTTTTGCACGTTTGAAGGAGGCTATGGCTAATGGCTTCGGTCCCAGTGTTAAGTCTCCCAGATTTTTCAAAGCCGTTTGTGGTGGAAACCGATGCATCCGGACATGGTTTGGGGGCAGTCTTGATGCAACATCAGAGACCCATTGCTTACTTCAGCCAAGCTCTTCCACCTTGAACCCATAACAAGTCCATTTATGAGAGAGAGCTGATGGCAATTGTCTTGGCCGTGCAAACGTGGAGGCACTACTTAATTAGAAGGCGGTTCATAATTCGGACTGATCAGAAGAGCCTCAAATTCTTGTTGGAGCAGCGACTGGTAAATATAGAATATCAGAAGTCGTTGACCAAGCTTCTAGGTTTTGACTTTGACATTGAATACAAGCCGGGGTTGGAAAATAAGGCAGCAGACGCCTTATCCCGCATTGAGTTAGCAACAGTCTTAACTACACTGAGTATGCCGTGTGTTCTACAGCAGGAGTTGTTGAAAACAGTGGAGGAAGACCCAGAACTAAGCCAAATTCTCACTGCATTACGGAAGGATTCGACGTCGTGCCCCAGGTTTGCCTTGGTGCGAGGAGCTCTATTATATCGGGATAGACTCGCATTACTTAAGGATTCTTCGTTTGTGTTGTTGGCATTGCAAGAAGGCCACGATAGCAAAATAGGAGGGCATGGGGGTTTTCTTAAAACATACAAGAGTGTGGCCGAAACATTCTATTGGAGGGGTATGAAGGACATCCGTGCTTATGTAGCAGCTTGTGCAACCTGTCAACAGAACAAGTATTCAACTCTCGCACCTGCAGGGTTGCTTCAACCGCTACCTGTGCCGGAGAAAGTTTGGGACGATATATCCATGGATTTTATTAAGGGGCTGCCGAAGTCAAAGGGTTTTGACTCAATCTTAGTAGTTGTGGATCGCCTGATTAAATACGGCCACTTTGTGGGCCTTAAACACCCATTCTCAGCATCGTCTGTAGCTGCAGTTTTTATTAAGGAAATAATTCGATTGCATGGCATGCCACGCTCAATCATCTCTGAGACAAGGTATTTGTTAGCAAATTTTGGAGCGAACTTTTTCGATTGCAAAGCACTAAACTGAGGCTTAGTTCGGCATATCATCCACAAACCGACGGTCAAACAGAGGTAGTGAATAGGGGAATTGAGACATATTTGCGTTGTTTCACTTCTGGTAGACCTAAAGAGTGGTTTCGTTTTCTCTCATGGGCTGAACTCTCTTACAACACTTCATTCCATGTGTTTGCTCAATTAACCCCATTCCGGATATTATATGGACGGGATCCACCCCCTTTCATCCGTTTTGAGAAAGGATCTACGGCTGTGTCTTCACTGGATCATCAGTTGCTGGAACGGGACCAAGTATTGGAGGAGCTAAAGATGCAATTACAAAGGGGCTCAGCAGAAGATGAAAACCGCAGCTGACCAACATAGGAGGGCTGTAGTTTGTCACGGGGGAGTTAGTCTATCTAAAAATGCGACCCTACCGTCGTAAATCATTGGCACACCGTTATAACGAGAAGCTCGTCCCCAGGTACTATGGGCCTTTTGAAGTGCTGGCAAAGGTGGGACCAGTGGCTTACAGATTAAAACTACTCCCTGAATCCCAAATTCATCATGTTTTTCATGTTTCTCAACTCCATAGGGAAATTCCATCTACTTTCTCCTCTACCACAACACTTGGGGGCCGATTGGGAGTTAAAAGTGGAACCAGAATCTGTGTTGGGAATGCGCGCTGCACCCTTGAGCAATGATGACAAGATGGAGGTGCTGATTAAATGGATAGGATTATCACCCTTAGAGGCAACCTGGGAGTCTTTCGATCTTATCAATCAACAATTTCCTTCCTTCCACCTTGTAGACAAGGTGACTAAATTGGGAGGGGTAATTGATAGGCCCCCAATCAAATACACCTATTCTAGAAGGATCCAAAGGGCGGGGGAGAGTAACAAATTCTGTTAGAGGCAGGGGAAGTTAGTTACCAGGGGGGTTTATAAATAGAATGATGGCAAAGAGTCTGGCAAGCAAGAACACTATGAGTGAAGTAGAATTAGGAGAGTATGGCCCTCTCGAATGGCCTCTTATGATTTCCATTTTCAATTGTCACTTTTCATTCAATTAATACAAATCAGTTCCTGTTTCCTTTCCATTCTTCTTTGTTGGTACTAATTGGATCTATCAGACTCATTCCCCAGATCAAACTTTTTGGGAGGGCTTAATCTGAAGCTTAAATTCGTATAACAGAAATAGAAGACATGATGTTTCTCAGGAAGAGAGAATCTTCCTAAGGCCCGGGGTCTCGAAGAACCTTATTTTGTTCAATCAATGAGTTTTCTTTGCAATGCGCTTGAGAGGGTCGAGGGAAGACCATAGTAATTACAGTTTCCCTGATACCAAGTGCAGCAGTGAAAACCATGGTGGTTTAACAGCCTGTACGTTAATAATTTGATTGTAATAAATACATAAAAACAATACAGACAAAACATTTGCCTTCTTTGCAATTGTGTATGTTCTGGTAATCCAATTTTTGGTTATTCAAGCCATAATTTTGCAGCCTAATTACTTAGGTAAGAACCATTGAGCCCAATAAATCTCTAGAAATTAATGTGTTAATTAAGTTTATACTTTAATTTTGGTCAAGAACTATAATGACAATGTGGATAACCTAGAATTTTGCACATGAACGTGGCTTTAATGTTCTTTAAATCAATTGAAATACAGTAAGGTATCCAAAGAATGGTTATGCTGCTTCAACTATTATCATTTTCTGTTCTAGTTTCAGTTTATGAAAAAGCATGAATCTTTCGTTTCAGACCAAGAATGTGTATGTTCTATTAGCAGTAATTTAGACCATATAGATAAACATAGCCAAATATGACGAAACATTAAGTCAACTAATCATAATTGTCAGCTTCAAAAGCTTCCATAAAAAGTCAAGGCCTGAATCATGTGGTTAGAGCGAAGACTTACCAGGCTGATGACTTGGGTTCTCCTTTTGGGGGAGAGGTGAAATCTATTTATCTCCTTTTAAAATACAAAAAATAAAAAATAAAAAGTTTCCATAAGCCAACATACAAGAATATCTTCTAGTTCAAGTACTAATATAAGCCAGGGAAAGTCATACTTAGGGAAATCGCAATATATGCTCAATGGTTAGTACACAGTGAGAATCACCGAGTAAGTTGAATATCGACTGGCGATATGATAATTGACGGGATTGACCATATCATAAAAGTAGGATGCCATCTTCCATAAAGAAAGAGAGACAGAAAGATTCCACTTGTATGCAATTTAATGTGTTACTATGAGATATACAGCATCCAAAGTCTTACAAAACCATCATAATGCTAATCAGTTGGCAGATATGAAACATTTCCATATTGATCTCTTCGAGCAATGAAGAATTTTTTTGTGCATCTTGAACATTAATTTTGTTAATAAATGAGCAGATGATAAAGCTAACTTTTCAGAGAAGAGATTGAACAAATTAATAACATAACCCAATAAATACGTTATTCATCCAGTTTAATTTTATATTCTGCAGGTTCATTGAACTTCAACAAGTAACATAACAGAGAGAAAGGTATCTAAACCTTGATCTTGTTTAGAACACTTACATTCTTTTGGTAAAGAGGTATTTGATAGGACCCTGCTGATTTGTTGCTGAATCTGTATGGTCAAGGAACAGATCCGTATTTGTAATCTTCTTTTTGTACTCATATATTTGCACTGAATGGAACTAACATGAAAAGAAATACAATAAGTTCCCAATACTATACCACTTTCTGCCTATTTGAAAATAGAACTCTCTTCCCTATTTATCGTGTGCTGGTGCCATACTTATTTTGCAGTATGATCTGGTAATAAGCGGTTGTTTGACAAATCTTTTAATAGAAGTTTTAGCAGATTTTGATAAAGCTGATAAAATTTGTAATTGAAAAGTTGACAAAAGTTGTAGATCTCATGAAATGTATGGTTAAATTTTTGTTGCTCAACAAGATTAAGTTGGAAAAATTAAGTGATTGATAGCCATATGAATAATTTAAGCTAACATTCATACACTACGAAAATATGTAGGAAAAAAAAAAATTTAACAGTTGTGTTGACACTGAAAAAACCAAGCAATCAACAGACCTTTGTCCCTAATTCTGTGAAGCACCAACTTTGATGAGATGGTTTGAAGCTTGGCAAAGACATTGGTGACCTGAAGGAGACTAAGGAATTAAGCAAAATCAATATGAATTTAGAATCATTCAAAATGATCACAATTCAATAGATTCAACATAATCAGGCTCCACAGCATTCAGCATTGCATTTTGCTAACTTATGCATCTTATTTCTCACTCCACCAATTATAAAATCAGCGGATTCAGATTGAGAAGGGCTTAAAGCCGAGTCACCTAAAGGCTTCATTTCCTCACGAAGCAAATCTAACATAAAATATATTCTATCTTTATCCAAATGAGACATATCTCCCATGACAAACTCATGCACCACAGAGTCTAACTCAATCCAACTTGAACCACGATTTTTCCTCACTCCATGCTCCCTAATCATTGCTCTTAATTTAGCAACATCACGCCATCTCCCAACAGCAGCATAAATACTAGATAAAAGAACGTAGTTTCCTGAATTTTCAGGCTCAATCTTGAATAACTCAAAGGCCGCAATTTCAGCCAGATGAACATTGCCATAAACCTTACAAGCTGCAAGCAAAGCACCCCATACAACTGCTGTTGGTAGCACATTCATGTCACAAATTAGATTGTAAGCCTCTTCAAGTAATCCAGCACGACCAAAGAGATCCACCATGCACGCATAATGCTTCTCAGTGGGTTTAATATTATATTCTTCTATCATTTGCTTAAAACAGCTCCTGCCCTCATCAACAAGTCCTCCATGATTACATGCACTCAAAACTCCAAGAAACGTTACTGCATCTGGTTTTATGTTCGCCATTTTCATGTCATGAAACAAAGTGATTGCTTCTGGAACCAAACCATGATTTCCAAAGGCAGCAATCATGGTACTATAACAAAGCAAATCTTTTTTATCAGCCATTTTGAATACTTGTGAGGCTTTCTCAATTCTTCCACATTTTGCGTACATATCTATTAAGCTGGTGACTACATGTGTGTTTGAAGAAATTGTTCCCACATAGTTATGAATAATTGACTCAGCTACATCCACAATCCCCAGCTGAGAGCAAGCTGAGATTATACCCAAAATAAATGTTTCATCTGGCTTGATACCCGTCTCTTTAAAGCATTCAAATAACTTCAAGGCAGCATGAGGTTGCCCATTCTTTGCATAACCCCCAATTATAGCAGACCAAGAAACCAGATTCTTCTCAGGCATCTGGTCAAATAATTGTCTCGCCTCGTTCATATTTCCAGATTTAGCATATCCATCTAACATGATGGTCCATGAACACACATTCTTATGAGGCATTTTCTCAAAATACTCCTTTGACTTCTCCATTTCTCCCACTTTACAGAACCCTGATATCATCAAATTCCACATCCCCACATCCCGATCTGGTGCTGTTTCAAACAGAATATGAGCGGCATCAAGTTCACCACCATCCACATAGCCAAAAACCATTAGGTTCCAAACAGCTAAATCCTTAACAGGCATTGCTTCAAAAAGCCTTCGTGCCTCCACCATGTCACCCATTTTCACATACCCAGAAATCAAAATAGTCCAAGAAACCACATTCCTCTCCAACATACCTTCAAACAATTCCCGTGCATCCTCTACTCTCCCAACACCTACATACCCTGATATCATTGTATTCCAAGAAACAACATCCTTTTCCTCCATTCCATCAAACACCCTTCTCCCATAACAAACTTCCCAACACTTCACAAAAAAGTCAATCATCCCATTTTGCACTAGCAAATCAAACCCGAGCCCATACTTTATAACAAACCCATAAATCCCCTCCCCATCTCTCAACCTCTTTGCACGGCCCAACGCCCTCAGTATTGATAAAATAGTGAAATTCAACAACGGAACATCTAGAACCCGCATTTTATAAAGGAGAAAAAAGGCTTCTCTGTTTTGTAAATTCTCGACGTATCCATGAATCATTGAAGTGTAAAGAAATGAGTTTGGCTGGGGGATTTTATCAAACAACTTCTGCGCATAGTAAGTGCTTCCAAAACGAGAGTACAGGCGGAGGATTTTATTGAGAGTGAGGTCTGAAGAGAAAATTGAACCGCAGATCAATAGGTGGGCGTGGATCGATTTAAGGGTTTCAAGGGTTTTGCAATTTTTGAGCAAATGGGAGAGAGTGTTGTTCATTTCGTATTTCTCATGGCGCCAACAGATGTTGTATTTAATATTTATTAGGTTAATTTCATTTAAATTGGTTCAAACTCTGTGCAAATCGCCAAATCTTGAGTTATTTTGCAAAATTTCTTTACAAACTAATATTGGGACAATTGCAGCCATGGTCCCAAGCCTTTTAAATTTTTACAATTTTTTCTTTAACCTTTCATTTCATTTTCATACGACGGAAGGACATGAATGATTTTAATTCATATCCTGTTAGACGATCAAGAAAATTAATTTTGACACTATTAACAATTTCGAAGAGGGCAAGATAGTAATTTCATATATTCCCATATAAAAACAATTAAAGTAACTAAATCAAAGACTAAAAAAAAACTAATAAAACTGAATTTTCCTCCCCTCACCAACACCACCCCTACCCCCAAGACCAAAAACTAGAATATATCGCCCGCCACGACAACCGACGATGGGTGGGTTTTTTCTAGTTTGGTGATAGGAGGTGTAGTGGGGGTGGGTTATTGAGGAAGAAATTTTCAAATTTTTTTTTCCATTCCTCTTTTTTTTGGTTTTTTATTTAATTAATTTATTTGAAAATATATAAAGTTTACATTTTACCCTTATTGAAATAGTTAATAATGTAGTCAATTTTTATTTTTATTTTTATTTTTTTTGTCAACTGACGACGATTTGGATAGATTCCATCAATTTGTTCTTCAGTTGTCCGCAATTGAAAAGTTTGAGACTAGGGGTACAAAAATGAAATGTAAGATAAAAGTTGCAAAGATGTGAAATGTTTGGAACCGTGACTGCAATTATAATTTATTTTAATTGTTTTATGTGAGAAAAATGTAAAGTTATCATTTACCATTTAAAATTGATTAAAATATGGTCAAAATTAATTTTCTTGATAAACTAACGGACATATGGATGGAATTCATTCATATGTCCTTCCGACGCACGAAAATGAAAGGTTTGGAACGTAGGTACATCAAATGAAAGGTTAGGCCAAAAGTAACAAAAAATTGAAAGATTTGGGATTGTGGTTGCCATTATCGCATTGATTT
>CAIGRT010116381.1:0-11988 GCA_903798405.1 Fraxinus platypoda | reverse complement strand
GGACCAAACAAGGGCTTAATTTATTGTTTTTATTCCAAGAAAGGATTCCTATGTTGCAGATTGACTTGACACAATCTGTCGTAATTGCTAACATGGTACATGAATTTATATTTATAGCAATTTCTGTCCAATACACGTACAAATCCATAAATCTGGTCAGTCATTTTGTCATGTCCCAGGTGTACCTGCAATTAAAAGAATTTATTATTATAAAGGTTAAAAAGGACGGACAAAATAAAGCAGAAAATTCAAGAATACTAATTTTTTTTAAAAAAATAACAATAATAATTAACCCGAATCACCTGTTGGAGTAGCAACAGTTGCCGATGCATAAATCCCAGGTGTGGATTGATTGATAATCCACAAATTTGAAATTCCAAAAATCACTGCAAGATCGCAAAACGACATACAATTCACAACACAATCCAAAAGTACAAAAAGGAAAGAAATCAAATCAAAAAATTATAATGGTTGTTCTTGAATTCAATTAATTTCGAGTTATTTTTCTGATTACTGTTTTTTTTAAAAAGAAAATAATAAAAGAGAAATCATGAAAGTAAAATCATTCATTCAGATGGCCGTTTTCTACAATATTACTCCATGGCTAGGGTTTCTAAAACTGGTATCCTCAACTTCTGCAAAATCGCGGCACAACCGCACTGGGAACTGTACAAAACACGCGCCGAAACATAGAATTCAATCTTGAGCTTTGGACATGATCGAGAGTCGGCTCGGTCGCGGCTGGAAATCGTCACGGCGGCGCAGATGATGTGACGAAGGTCGAATCAAAGCCGCTAGAGCTCTCTTCACTATATCTCCTTCGACAGTTCCGATTCTAACCAGAGAATTCGTCATCGCCGATCTCCGCATATTTAAGTGGTGACTCGACCGAAACGACGTCTGGCTATCACTGGTGTGCCCGCGGCTTCTATTGTTGTTCTTGTGTAGACTGCACCGAAAGGACCCAGGGTGCGTCGTAGGGGAACACATACACGTCTTCTTTGGACCCGAATTGAACTGCTGGACACGGACACCCTGATTTCCATACCGATTATGTGAAGATGCGATTGAGTGGCTGTGTGAGGTAGAGAACCTTACGGTGGGAGAAGGGGAAACGGATCTGCAGATTTTGACTCGAGTCGGGCTAGAAGGCCGGGTCATGAACGATTCGGGCATGGTCGACACGTACGATGAACAAGAATTATATATTGATGAGGAGCAGAACCGACCCGAGGGGGATAAGGAACGTTGGAAGTTTCTGTTCAGACTTGTACCCTGCGATCTGGTTCTTGAGGACGACGCTTCCACTGATTGTACCATGGAGGATATAAAAAATCATAACTAAAAAGGAAAACGAAGAAAGAGAATTGGGTCTTTATTTGGGCAAACCCAAGAATAAGAAACTGAAGGACGAGTTATATAGGAGATGGCGGCGATGGCAGACTCGTAAATAATTCTAAGTTTAGGGAGTTTTAAGAAACTACGGTGTAGAATTGCCGTTTGGGTTAGGGTTTCAATGGGTCGAAAAGACCCCCACAAAGCTATGTGCTGTTAAATGCGACATGTGTAGCTCTTTATATTTCGTGGTTTCGACGCGCTAATATTTAACATGGTAATGCAGTTGTTTGTAAACACGCATTACATGTGAGGGTGTGCGAGTAAGTATGCAGCGCCGAATGTGGCGTTAGATTATGGGTCTTTTTTAATAAACTGACACGTGGATGATACTTATTTTTTACCCTAATTAACTCGATAAATTACGGTAATACCTTTCAATGTCAATTTGACAGAAATACACTCTACCCTCGGCGGGTATCTAGAAAAAATTTTAAAATCCAAAAAAAATTGAGAACTTGTGATATACGTAGTACATTGACTCATTGACAGATAAATTTTATTCTTCCTTTTATTTTGAAACGGATTATTTGATTTTTCTCTAAAATTTATAATCACGATGCTTGGATTTCAAATTGGAACAAGTATTTTGAATCTTCACATTTTTACTCAATTCAGATGAATGATTACATTGCTTTTAAGGTAATTAGTTTACAACAGGTCATCTTTGATTGTTTAGGTACATATATATTAAGGGTCCGTTTGATAGGTAAATGTGAAAATGAATTCTTATTCCATGTTAATTGGAAAATAAAAATTCATCAGACTCATAGGAATTTGTTTTCCATGAAAACAAAGAAAAAACAACTTAAAAGTGTTTGTACTTTGGAATTCAGTTTTCATTTTCACGTTGCAATCAAACAGTTAAAGTGAAATTCGTTTTCCTCGGATGTGACATCTTTCAAATGCATTCGTTGCAATCAAACATGACCTAAGATGCCGAACTCTCGTAGACGAGGCGACGCAATGCGGGGCGCCAAAAGGATCTTTTGCACAAGATTTTCCATGATCAATTAATGGATCACTCATTGCAGCAGCCACTGTATCAAGTGAAAATATTAAGTCTGATCCTTATATGTCAGTTTAGGTCATAGAGTGACTAATAGTCAGAAGCATTAAATGTCCCTAAACCTAGGATTGACATAACGACGCCTGTGACAAGGCTCTTTGACAGTTAAGATGAAGTCACGTGTTTCTTCATCAAACGGATATTATTTGTTCTCTTCTGCTATAAAGTTCACACCTAGTGTCATTTTGAAGGTAATGCAACTTTGTACGGTCAAACTATAACTTTGCTCTCTTATTTTTACTCCCGGATTCGAATCTCTTATATGTGACTCATGTCTTTAACACGTCTCACACCTAAGCGCCCGCTTGACCCCGTTATTCCACATTATAATGAGATAAATAGTAATTTTTTTGGAGAATGTATTGTTAAAAAGAAATAATTTTTTTTGGGTTTACATATAATATTATTTTATTGGATAATATGTGGTTGATAAGAAGATCAAGAAAAATGAATTATAATTTAATGAGGGCTAAATACTTAACCGTCAGGTGCTCGTGACCGCCTCATTCACCACTAGAAAAGTTCACGTGCTCTAACAATTTATCCAAGTGTGAGGAAGTGACTATGTGGACGTGATAGCAATCGAAATCTGTTGGTCACGTCCCTACAAAAACTAAGGCGAACAAGTGGGGATGAAAACCCAAATTTAATTGTCTTCATTGAATAATTAAAGATGAACCTGCAATACTATCTTGATTGGTACTGAACACCATTAAATTTACTCTCATTTCATTTAGTTATTCTATTTTGATATATTTGGTAATGTTATAACAAGTGAATGTTTAGCACCACCGCACTACATGGCCATGTGGACTATATCATTTTTAATTTTTGATTTTAATAAATTGTAGAAAGTGGATCTCACTACTACATAAATTGGTGCTAAACATACTCAGTGTTAGAAAATTATTTGTGAGTAATTAATTTTTAAGTAGAAAATATTATTAATTAAATTAAAAATAAGTAATATGTTTATTGTAACGGTCAAGTAATATAATATTTTTACTTAAAAGTAAAATCCTAACTTTTGTTTTATAAGCTTCAGATTTAAAATTATTGGAAATGAAATTTGATTACTTATAAATAATTTATAAATTAATTGTCAAAATATTTTTCTGTATTTGCCTGGAATTGTGTATAAGGGCATTGGGCAAACGGCGCCAACAAACTAACTACCCCCCAACCATATTGGGAAGTTGTAAAAATGTTATGGAGTACGTGGACCGACTCAATGCACGCTTGACACGTGGTCCTTCAGTACAAAGGACGCTTGGACCACAGCTTTGAAATTTTCACTCATTTGCCGGCCTAAAATTCTCTTCGATATTTTGTCATCCTTTTTGCCCTTTTTTACTGCAATTAAGTCATTTTTAACTTTGAATAGCAAGGCATTTTAACTTTTCCATGTCTCGACGTGAAACTAAGTGTAATTATTATTATGTTCGATTGGCCGATATGAGATTTTGATTAACTCGATATTAACTTAAACTTGAATGATAACGATAACAAATATTCATTTCATTGTTCTTGGAAAATTCTTATCACTATAGATTGCTAGAAGTCAAACCTAGTAAGTGCATGCTTATCCAAGCTTAAAATAATAATTGCAAATAAAATGAGAAAAAATTAAAAGAAAATGTCTTTCATCAAATCAAGTAAGTTGCATATTTTAACATATCTTATTATTTATTATTAAACTATAGAGCTGGTTTGAGTCTCATTCAAAGGTTAAGAATATATTTTGAAATAGTAGATTGATGAAAAATGTGTGGTTAAAAAAAATACTTCAAAGTATGTTTACTTATAAACTCACGTTTGACGTGAACCAATAAGTAAATAAATTTGATTGCTTTGGAATCTATGCACGAGACAAAATATCACTAAAAATCTTGTCGTATAGGGCCACAAGATGTGATGGATCAAAACTTGGACCAATTTTACTTAAGATCATTTTGCTAGGCTTCACTGGTTCGTGATAAAAAGAAATATACACTTCCTTACCTCTTTGTTGGACCATCGGCGCATACATAATGGTCTCTCTTAGTGTAAAGGGGTTTGAAATTGAGATCAGAGCAGCATATATGAAAGGGTGAGCTTTAGTTTAAATTCATTTTGGTACTAATCGAAGCACTTGTGTCGTGTTGAGACTCGAGAAAGAAAACGTTTATTGGAATATGACGGTATTATGATGAATTAAAATATACTAAAATATGATGTTTAACAAAACTAAATTGGACTAATATCAAACAAATACAAATAAAAGTTCTAATTCTTATTGTTTTCTCTATCTTCAAAGGAGTAGTACTACAAGCAAATGGAAGAGTAGTAAATGGGCCGTAATAAAAGCAACCGGTTTGTGCCACGTATTTTAAGTGGGCCCATATTTGCCAAGAGTGACCCAAAAAATAAGAAGAATCCTTTCATCATTTTTGAATATCACTACAAGTCATCAACACACGCACTAACCCTCAAATACAGTACAAGCACTTTCACCACACATGCATAAAACTCGTGTCCCCCTATTTATTACCATGATTTAATTTATAAATCCCATCTGATTTTCTTTTCTTCTTCTTTGCCAACACCATTCCTTCTCACCCCTTTCATCTCTCCCTATATTCCTTTCTCTCACTATAAGATAATAAAGCGAAAACCATGACTGATGACGAGGAGTGGGTGGAAGCAGCCATGACTGACGATAACATGGTGGTGGAGCTGCTGCTACGGCTCAACCAGTCTCACCAGAGGCCGTCGGCTCCTTTTAAACAGATGGCTTTGCCGCTTGAGTGGAGCGTGCGTCAACGCAGGTCTAAACCCGTTGCAGTTGACTCCGCCTTGAAACCGGCTTTCAGAGGCAGCCCTACAACGCCACTGTCATGCAACGGTGCCACCTCTATCAGTGGCGGCTGTGTTGGAAGTGCTGGCACAGTTGACGGTAACCCTGAAGAGTCAAGCCGATCCTCTGACCCGAAACTCTCCAAAACCGCGAGATCTGAGGTTTGTACTTGTGAAATGTTTCCATATTTAATATTTCTCAGTTGTTAACCGTGAGTTTCAACTTTCTATGGCGTCAATGTTTACTCATCCGCTGGGCGGCGATGGCGATTCAGTAGCTCGGCAGGGTTAGTTATTTTTCACCGTTCATTAGAGTCTCATGAGTATTCGATACTCAATTGTCAATCGATGCTTCAAATTTTTGTTTGACGAAAATACCCCAACACAATTCGGATATTTTCAGATTCACCAATTCCGGCAGTTGCATGGGCTCTTTAGTCATTTCACCGATCTGATGCCAGTAATATTCTCCGGTCACTAGAAAATGGGTGACTTTTTTCAATGTAATGGTCAGAGTCAGAGGAACACAAGAAGATTATTTATAGAATGACTTGTCACTTTTTTTTGTTACCCCTTTGCCCAACCCATCATTGTTTAGAATGAAATTACAATAACACCCCTTACCCAAAGGGTAATTTGCCCATCCAATTCTTGAATTTTTCTATTTGGGTGCAAAAACAGACCGTCGTTTGAAGAATATTTGTGTCACACGTTTTGGAGTCAGTAGAGGGGTATTTTGGTCGATTCAGTGTGGATGCTCTTTTGTAAGCGGTGGCGTATTTTCATGGCAATCTGGTGAAGTTTTGTTAGTGGTTGAGTGCTTAACCTTTTTTCAGTTATGGGGACACAATCCAGTGTGATAGGCTGCATCGTGGTTCTGTACATAATTAGCCAACTTCAAATTTATTAAGAATAATGTTTAGTCCCTTGTTGTCGAGATGAAATTTACCTTCTAATGAAGTGAAAGTCGGAGAATACTGACTTCAACTTTTTCTTTTGGGTAAAAGGACTAAAGGTGGTATTATTTGCTGTGATTTATATGCTTGACAGAGTGTTATGAGCGTTCTTTTTCTATGAATTTTGGGTTACTTTTAACTTGTGGGTCCAAGCAACTAGATTTAGTTAGATGTTGTTAGTGTAGTTTAGGTTTAAACTTCGAAGTAGTTTAAACTTTTTGTTGTTTAGAGTTTTATATTATATTTGAGGCCTTGTAGTCTAAATTTTACTCATTGTGGTTCGTTGAATAATATGATGGCATCTTGCTTATCTGAGTTTTGTTTAAATAAGTGCCATTTCATGGTGCTCTGAAACTGTAATGTAGTACTAAATGCCAAAATATGTGACGGGTCTATGTAGTATGTGTGCGTTTAGCTTTGTGTATTTATTTGAAGGAGGTTTGGTCAAGTGGAGGGACCATTTTTGTCACCAATGACCCAACATCTATTATGTAAGCAGACAAGTATTACCTAACTGTGGGCTTCCTTACATCTCTCTCTCTTACACGCATGCACACACATGGAGACACATACGCGGTATATGGCTTGTGAATTACCCAAATCTTAGGTGTTTGACGTCAATGGCGAAAGGTACCAGCAAATTTTCACGGAGAAATGTACTGCTTTTTATTGTCGTGGCATGTTTAAATATTGCCTCACTCTTTACTGTTAACCATATGTAGTAACTTTTAGGTCATGAAGGACATTTGCATATCTTTGTTTGCAAATTCATTTTTACATAGGAAAGAAAATTTGTTTCGCGTCTGCTAAATTGTGAAGTGAATGATGTTCACTAACACGAAACATAACTCTTGTACTGGGATGATAGTGTGATATTCAAAACAATTTCTGGGCTGTCTTTGTCTAACTTTCAACATCAGTTGACATGGACACTGGTTGACGCTTTTAGTCGAATTGATCTTTCATAATTTACCTGTTGAAAGTATCATTTCTAGGAGTGTTATTACTGAGATTAAATAAGTTCATATATTAATGTTACTTTAAAACTAGTATTTTGACCAGAAAAGTAAACCGGCATAGATTTCAGTAGTAATCCACTTGAGATTCACATAGCAGCCTTGATGTTCGTTTACCGGCCCATGTGAAAACAGACTCTTAATTGCATGGTTGAGATTATTGTTGCTGAAGCTCCTCTTTTAGAAATTTTCTGAGATAATTCTGTGAATTAGCTCGTAACGTACATACGTTGAACTTCAACAATTCACAAGTACCAACAAACGAGATTTTTGCTAAGTGTGATATATTTTTTTTCGATTTTATGCTTCAGGTTAATGGAAATGGTGAAAAATCCACAAAGAGGTCAAGAAAGAAGAAGGTGATTACTGTTGGGTCCATTGAGCTGATGAAGTATATATTAGTTATAAACACGTGGTGTTTATATCATGAAATCCCGGGTTGAGGTTTCTGACAGTCCATTCATTGGACTATGGACACCTTAAACCATTTAGGATAAAAATCTAGTAGTAAAATTTACAAGACGAACTCTACTTTTTCCATTTTATCTTTGGAAGCTTTGACATAAGATGGTCAATATTTTATCAAGGTTTTGCATCAGAAAATGTAATGAATCGATAAAGAAAACAGAAATTAAGTAGCACTTTAGTTGTTTCGTGTTGATTTGCAGACCTTGGCAGAACTTCAAGTGGAGGAGTACTTGCTTGACAAGGAAAAAGGAGTATTGAAAAGGGTATTCTACTTTTTCAATGCTTATATATACTAATTCACGTATAAAATTTCTAATTTCGTCACCTGAAATGGCACAGGATATTGCAGCATTACGCACAAATTTGGAGAAACAGAAGGCTACAAATGATTGTTTGAAGAGAATAAAGGTGCAATTCCTTTGATCCATTCTTCCCTTTTCCCTTTACATTCCAAATCATTATTATTTTCTGAAAGTGTGGTGACTGACATTGTTCTTCGGTACAGCTCGAATTGGCTACTAAAAGAAGATCTATGGAACCTGAGAATGCAATTCCCTGTCAATTCCAGCAAAAGTCAGAAGCTCGTCATCATATCCCTCCAATCTTCCCTCCATTTGTCTTAGGCAATGATGATTCGCTGCAATGCTGTCCTCCAAACGGGCCTTTTAAGGAGAAGGCAGGTTCTCCATGTGAAGCTAAGTTTGTACTTCCCGATCTGAATCTTACTTTGGAGGAAGAAGCAAGCTGTGAGGTTCTTTGTTGATAGAAAATCAAAACAATGTCTATACTTGAATAAGAGCTGGGATGAATTGGTGCAACTACATCACAGAATCAATTACCTTGAGCACTTTCTAAAACGGAAGTCTCTTGTATGCCTCGGTGCTGCACGGGGTGGTTAGGATCTATAATCTATTCGTGTAGTTTACTTGTGGAAGAACGTGCTGAATATAGTGTAGAGATCCAAACTCATTAGATGCAGAGACAAATTAATTTTTCTTAGCTCCACTTTGTCCAGTTATTTGAGGCAAATCCCTCGTTAGAGGCTTGCTTCATTTCACATTAGTTGGAGGCCTCCGCTGTGATTTTTTCCTTTTATGTTTATTCATGTAACCACCCCCGGTAAATTGGCAAGAATTCTATAGTTTACAGGCATGTTCGTGTTAAAATTTTGCAAAGAATGAAATGGACAACGAAGTTAGATGTAAATGGGCCTCATTGAAATGCTGGACATCTTTAGATAAAACCGATCAGTATAATAGACAAATTTCGCTGCTTGTGTTACCAAACATGGTGGAGTAGAAGAACCAATAATCAAGGGGTGGAGCTCCCCTGCGAACAACTTCTGCTTCGACTGGCTGTGGTTGTTGGGAGAGGTGAAGAATGTGATTGAGACGAACTGCTTCTCAGATTCTTCTCCTCCGCTTCACAGACGTTATCTTCAATTTTAAGGTGCCCAACTTTCATCAACTTTAAGTTCAGTGGAATAATGCAATTGCAGAACCAGCCTTGCAACGAAAAATGTGTATATCGTTAGAGATAGTTTACATGTATATCATTTACACATTGTCTTCTAACACGCTCTTATCATTTACTGATATAGAAACGAGAACTTACCAATTCTAGCAAGTCGATTAACCCAACTTGGGATTGAATTCCCAGTAAGTTTAATGCAAGCATCATTGCAAAAATGATTGCAATTTTTAGTAATCAAATTATAAGCATTTCCTCTGTATTTTTGTGCAAATTCTTCCATTATTCCCCTCACCTCTCCTGGTGTCATATCTGTCCATCCCATCAAAATTGACTTTCTGAATATAAATCCTTCACAGTGTTTTGGCTCTCCTTCAAAAATCCCAGTTGTTGAGTTTTCATGTGCTCCAAATGCATATTCTACCGCATGAACTGCCACGATTCATTAAGAAACTCTCTTTAGTATTTTACCTATAAACCCGAATCTAAACTTCGGCACAACAATTTCCAATGTAAATTCGTGCCGTTTGGCAAATCAATCCAATCCAACTTAACAAGAACGAAAACCAGTAAGACGACGCTAGTTTAAAGCACAATCAAGGACTGAGGAATTAAGTATATGGATTATGATTCAAGAAACTAAACTATCAATAATTGAACAGTAGATCTAATCATTTATTCAAAAAACGAAAAATGCAATTCTTTGAAGGAAAGCAAGATTGAGTACTCACCTTGAATCCCAGAATGGTAAACCCCAAGTCCAAGCCAATAAGCATATCCATTGATGGAGGTTAGATCGTATACATTAAGGTACACCGGAACTGATCCACCACCGCGGCCGCCTCTTTTAGTCGATCTTCTCCGGCGTATCATTGTGATGTAATTCAATAAAACAACTATTTTCTATATCCAAGAAAGAATCAGTACATTCAAGAAAATAGAAGTGAAAATCTTTGTTTCTGAATTGAGATGGATTGAGGTGCGGCGGCGGAGAATAATTTGGTGGAGACCAACGGCGGCATGTTAGTGATGCAGTGCCAAGTTATGGGGAACCATGGAGTTTATATATAAAATCTTGGGGTAAATAAACAAATGATAATAAGGATCTGAGGAACTACAGGAAAGCTTTCTGGTTGGTTGGAATGTGAGCTGTTCTGTGCGATCCAATTTCTGTTTAAAATTTTGAAAATTGTAAAGTAACGTACACTCATTATGACACGCAATAGGAATTTGTATAGGTGCCAAGTCGGTAAAACGAGAAATATTTTTATTTACTTATTTTATGTGAAGTAATTCTTTTCAAGTGAAACATATTTGTTATGCTGCTCTAATTTTCTTGAATAAAGATATGTGTACACAATTTTTTATACCCTCCTCACATGGAGGGGGGCCCACACATAATAAAATAATCGTGGGTCCCCCTCCATGTGAAGGGGGTGTAAAATATTGTGTAAAAAATTGTGTGTACACATAGCACCACTCAAATTTCTTTGTTATGTTTTTGACATAAGACATGATTTATTTGACAAGTCGTATTATTGATCAAACATATTATTCAGGTGTCGGACTAATGGAAAATGTCGATTCAGATAAACTATTCTCCCTTTTGCATTAACAAATCAACTATTTTTGTTTACATCGTTCTTTTCTTTTGATAGTTAAAATTTGACTTAGTTTAGCGTTTAATAAAAAATTATGGAGTCAACCTTGGATTAAGCCTTTATATGACGATCATTTTTTTTCTGTTGGAAAACAATGTTTTGTACAGTGGAAGTTGGCCCTTCATTTTATTATTTGCAGTTTTATCATTGCTGTGCAAGTTGAAAATTGACCATTTTTTTAATGCAAAATTGTTTGATTTCAAAACTATCCTCAAAATTTTTTGGGAGAGAAAAACACACGAGGACAATTTTGGAATTTTCTCAGAGATGGAAAAACAATTTTCAATGGATGTATGTCCTGCACAAAAAAAAAAAGAAAAAGAAAAAATAAATAAATTGGCAGGTGACAGGTGGTTTTTAATTAATACAGCACTGTTGGAAAAATTGAAAACACTTTAAAATGCCAAAATGAAGGCTATCAAACAGACACCAAGGCCGTGTTTGATAGAGTTTATTTTTCATAGAAGTTGAAAATTATTTTTCATTTTTCAAGTTATTGCATATTTGATTGGCCAAAAATTTCATGGAATTGGTTTTCCTTCTTAAGCCTCATGTGACCCCCTTTTTCTTGCTTTTCCTTGAATTGGTTTTCCCACCACTTTGGTGGGAAAATGATTTTCTAGGCTTTTTATTTTTTTGACAATTGAAACAAACTATATCTTAAATGGTAATAAATTATATCTCTTTACTAGATAATTTCCATGGAAAGTAAAGTCAAACGAATAACAAAAGATCCAAAATTTCAACATTTTTCAGGTAGAAAATTATACCAATCAAATACAATTACTTGGCAATTCTCAGTAAAACAAGTTCTAGGCAATTCAATTCCCTGAAATTCATTTTCCTTCCACCCAAATTTCATTCTTACAATCAAACAAACCCTAATTTGTTTCTTCGCTTGTGATGACTTTGTCAATTCATTTTTTTTTAAAATGAATGTGTTATAATATTTTCACAAATTAATAAGTGTTGACACACAAAATATACAGCCCAATTCAAATAGCCCAAAAGAGGAGAAGACCCAAGAAGACGGCCCAAAATGGCCCAAAAGAAGAAACGACCCGTGAGAAGAAACATAGTCAAAGAGATCAGGATAAAAAGCCCAACCCAGAATGACG
>CAIGRT010116375.1:0-23351 GCA_903798405.1 Fraxinus platypoda | reverse complement strand
TGCTTGTGATGTGTGTTAGAATTTTTGAAGATATGAACAAAGAAGTTTATATAAGGCCATAACCTATTTCTATGATCCCAAGGGATTCTACGAAATTATGAATTTGCTGGTAGTCATTTATGTGGAATGTTAAATTCTTTCCTATCACTTTGTGTATATATATATATATATATATATATGTTTATGACCAAAAGGGTACACCAAGTGATATTACTCCTACTGAACTTAAAGCTCACACCTTCTACGTTGACAAGTTTTTCAGGTTAAATGATGGTCGAGTAAGTGGGATTTACATAGATTGCGGAGGATCTGAAGGGAGAAAGATGCTTCATTTGTGTAATTAGTCACATTTGAAGAGTTTCTAATTCTTATTAGTTATGCAACTTATGTTTAATCTTAAAAAATGTTAGTTTATCTTTCTTTAAGATTTCTTAGTTCTTTTTCTTGATGTGAACATTGAAGTTTTTAATTGGTTTAAATGTGCTTACAATTCTAAAAAGTCAAGATTAAAATTTAGACTTATAAATAATAATTTTCAGCTTACTGTCTGAACTTTGTTGCGTCTTGCCGAACATAAGACTTTGTATTTTGGACAAAACTAGGGGGTTTGAAGGCCCTATGAGTCCTCTGTCCGTTGGCTTTGGAATCAAGTCAATTGAAAATCGGTAGGATAAGTTTGTCATTTTCCATGTGCTGTGTAGTATACCTGAGAATTGTTTTATTTTTCCCACAAGTTTAAGTGTCCATTTGAGTGCCTAAATGATGTTAGAAAATTATGGAATTTTAGATGGTCCAAATACGCTTCATTGTTGGGTAGCGCGTCGCTAAATTTAACTCTGTTAATGTACGCTAACATTCATTCTAATCCTCCATTTTAGTTTCATTATTTAACAAATCGAATTTATCTAACTTAAATCATTTGTTTTCAATAAATTTTAGAACTTGTAATAGAACTTAATGGTAACTACAAAATAAAAAGGAGATTAAGAAAAAAATTAATTTAACCCGAATTTTTGAAAGAAGAAAAAAAGTGCTCTTTTTTTTTTTTTTTTTTTTGCAAATTTCAAGCTAGATTTGAGTTGTTACAACCACGATCTGTTGCAGCGTATTTTTGAAGCGATGAGCCTTCATTACAAGGTATCTTCCATAGCTTTGCCTCATCCTAGAGATCTTTTGTATGATTGATTGATTTGATATATATGCAGTAGATGCCTCTCAGTTTAGATGACTTGTCTAGGCAATAGAGTGGCCATTTTCAGCATTTAATGCCACCTTAACCTAGGATAGTGGATCAGCCTTTGAGGTTGGCACATCGACTGTTAGATGATGTCACATTTCTCCATCCAATGATAATCACGTCTCATCTTCTACTATAAAAGCTCATAATTGGTACTATTCACAGATAATGCTAATTTAAACCTCTTAGCAGTACTTAGTTTGGTAATTTTCTCTCTTCAAACCCGATTATCATACACATTCTTGTGGCTATTGTTCATTGTCCTTCCCGCACCCAAATATATAAGTTGACTAACTTGATCGTCAAAGTGTCCGCGACCACCTTCCTCACTGCTAGAGAAGGCCATGTGCAGTTAACATTTGTCCAAGTGTATGGGAGCTTGACACATGGATGGAAGTGGAGTTAGGATCTGTTCACCATGTTGTCCAATCAAAAATCGAGATCAACAATTATCTACCCTCTTAGGTGAACGATGTGAAGATTATATACTAGAGATGTTTTCAGGCATAATTTACTTCCAAAAGTACCTAATTTGCCCTTAAAAACATATTTGGGACCTAAACATCATTGTTTTTCGTAGTTCTTCCAAATTCCCTTATCTAGTCTACTATTGTTAGATGTCTTGTTTTTGCTCCAGCAATATTGTCACATTTCACACTCCTATAGAAGGAAGACAATGGCACAAACAATGTCAATACAATCACATATATTCATCTCTCTTGGAATTGAAACAAGGTTTTTGAAGGCGGGATGTGTGTTAAAGTGACAATATCAAGTTTTAGGCCTTTTGAATCTTGATATGCCTAAGTGAAGTCTAAGTATAATAAAATATTTTTTTTAAATTTTTCTGAAAACCTTGCTTCGAGTTCGATGGTGGGTGGGGTTTTAGGGCTTGGGGTGGAACGTGGGAATAAGGTTGTGTTATTAAAGAACATACTTTGTATATCTAATAGTCATTTTCTTTTATCATATATTCATGGGAGAACTATAATCATGGTATCAAACATTTGATTTTGTTTCTGACTTGGCCCAAATCTTTCATTTGTATCACTCACGATTCAAACCTTTCAAAAATTCGCGTCTGGAGTTCAAATGGATGAAAATCCATCTATTGACCGTTAGTTGACCATAAAAAATTTGATCTCTTTTAACAAATTTAAAAAGGGTAAAATGGTACTTTTATATTATTTCACATAAAATAATTATAATAATTAAATAAAAATATCAACAAAATAAAAGAAAAAAAAGAAGATTTTTCTTCTTCTTCCCTCTACGCCACCCACCCATCCATCCAAAACTAAATCCAAAGAACTACCACCACGTTACCACTACCGTCACCACTTTGCAATCACCTTCAAACAATCCAAGAGGATCTTCACCCAGGAGGATGAAATCCACCTACTATCCCTAAAACAATTCCACCAAAACCCCTTTCCAAATTCCCAATTCAGTAAGGCTCTGTTCACAGCGCGCACACACACACAAAAAAAAAAAAAAAGACTTAAGAAACTCACAAGATAAAAGAGAGAATTAGGAAGAAGAGATTACATGCTGTTATTGTTATGCCTCTAGCTCCAAGATTTTAGCCAATAAGAAACTCACAATTGCTCGAATTCTTGAAATTTCTTAAATTTAATCAAGAAGCTCAAATTGCAAGTTCTTCAAAATAATTGGTTAATTGGTTTGAGTTTCTGTTGAAATCCATAATATAGATAACCCATACACATTGTAATGGAGTTACTTGAAATGTATAGATCAAAATAATTGGTTAATTGGTAAGGAGAAATTGAAGATCAAGAAGTGAGGATTTGTTTTGAAATGGGTTTGCTTATATTCTTTCTCTACACCCTCTAATGGCGATTTGAGGTTTGTGTGTGGTGGTGCCGACATTAAGGATGGTGCAAATGGATGACTTGATTGGTTGTGTCGATTGTGAGGTTGTGGTTTCGACAATGTGCAAATGGATGACTAGATTTTGACAGAGGTGGTGGTGTCGTGGTCCGATGGAGGGTAGATTGGCTGGAATTGGCTGAACAGGAGTAGTGGAGAAGGGTTGGAAGGAGTGGTGGTGCTGACGGTATGACGACGATTTTGATGACGGTGATGATTGGTGGAGACGGTTGGTGATTTTGAGGGTAGTTGGGTAGGAGTGGGACATGGGTTGGGGTTTTGGATTTGGGAATATGATAAACTATTAATTATTTATTTTTATGGATTTTTTTATTTTAATTCTTTTATATGAAAAATCTAAAGTTATCATTTTATCCTTTAAAAAAGAGGTCAATTTTTAATGGTCAACTAACAGTCAAATGCATCACTTATTCATTTGAGCTCCGGTGCAAATTTCTAAAAGTCTTGGTACCATGGATGGTTCAAATAAAATATTTGGGTTAAGTTCGAAATAAAAAGAAAGGTTTGGCATCGTGATTGCAATTCTCCGTATATTTATTAGCTTCTTGGGTAGAGTGATGGTAAATATTATCTTTTTATCCTATTTAGCAAGTCTTTTGTATGATTAAGCTTGAGCATTTTAACCGGAATTGAATCTTTGAATCGAAATTGGAGGTTTTGGTCCGATTCCAAAAAAAATAAATTAGAAACTAGAACCAAGAACCGATAACCGATTGGGTCCGGTTCGATTCTTGAACCAGAACCGTGGGTGCCCTAGTGGAATCAATTTTTATATAATTTATCTTGGTTCAATTTTTGGTTCCTGAACCAGAACCATGGGTACATGGTCTTCTATTGATGGGATTGCTTCTAAGAAATAGTTGGGATGGAATTGCTACTTTAAACAAAGTTTGGGGATTAAATTTAGAATTTACCCTTAATAAACCCCTCTCTTGCGCAGGTACCATAGGCATAGGTAGAGAGAGATGCAGAAGAGAGAGCAAAGCAAGCAAGGCGGAGCATCCGGCGGCTCCGCCACTCCAGCCCCCAAGAGAGGCCGCCCATTCGGCAGCGGAAGCAACAGCGCTTTGGCAGCGGCGGCAACGTCAGGTGATTCTGCCGCTCCTTCCACTCTCCTCGGCCCCTCTCTTCAAGTTCACTCTGCTTTCGCTGGTAAGTGTCAACTATAGCCCTAGTTTCTCTCTCTCTCTCTCTCTTCCACGCACGAACACATGAGCGTGCACGGATATAACAGCATCATAACTGCAATTTATTGTATCCAGGTCTGGTGAAATATTTAGGCGAATGATAAAAGCCTTGAATTTTGATTTGGATAATAGAAATTTTTTGAAGATTAAGTGCTAATTTAAAGAACTGTTAGGGTTTTAAGGAGTTTGGTGCTAGTACTTGAATTAGGGTTTTATAATTTTAGTTATTAGGTTAATTTGTAAAAGTTATGATATTTGTGCTATTCCGCTAACGGATATGAAATGAAAGAGAATATGATTCGTCATTTAGTTTAAAAACTGTATACAAATTAGAAAAATTGAGGCAGAGAGCCATTAACCTTTTTGAAATGAAACTATAAATCCCATTACAACTACTTAGGTTAGAGGAAAGACTAATAGATCTGTGAAGTTTGTTTATTTATTACTTGATAGTCTATTACGGAACAAATACACTGAATATTTTGACCTCATCGGGCATTCAAGGGAGTTTCCTTTCTAAGCTCCCTGTCTTTCTAAATGGTGATAGGTCTAATAAATTCAGCCTTATCATGGTTGGTTGGGATTAGAATTCATGAATGTGGGTAAATGAATTTCATTAGCTGAAGGGCTTTATTTTGAGGTTTTTTCTCCAGCTTGCTAGATCTTGTTTTTATTGAGTGACCACAGAATGCCAATTCTGTTTTTTTCTTACTGTCCTTTTTTCTTTTTCCTGGTGGAGGATGGGAATGGTTAATCTCAAGATATACTCAGAAATTAAAGTGATGTGTGCTATAGGACTGGAAATGCAAGTTGTATTTGAAATGATTGCATTAGTTTTATCTCTTCTCATGCATGTGTATTCGCATCTTCTGTTATTGCTTTACCAGAGCAGAATAATAAAAGGATAGTTTTGGCTCTTCAAAGTGGATTGAAGAGTGAGTTGACATGGGCCTTAAATGCTCTCACATTGCTCTCATTCAAAGAAAAAGATGAAATTCGTAAAGATGCAACTCCTCTTGCCAAGATTCCGGGATTGCTTGATGCTCTACTTCAAGTTGTAAGTTTCTCGCCTGGAAGTTCAATATGTTCACTCCTTTTTATTGCATATATGTAATACTGTATTTTTCGTTGCTAATGTGCTGAAATCACTCGTAATAAGGGCAGATCGATGACTGGCGTGATATAAACCTGCCAAGGGTTCTCATGAAGAAGCCAAGAGTGAGATTGCTGGGTACAAATTCCACTGTTACTGGATTCGGGAATGAATATGAGACATTGAGCTCTGGTGATTCCATTCCACAACCTAAGTAAGGCACAAATAAATTAAACCTTGTAATTTTGAGGTGTAGATTCATAATGTTGATGGTGTTCATGTAGAACCTGATTACTATTTGCATTCATGACACCACCAGATCTGGTTCTGCCAATAAAGATGCATCGGCAAGGAAGATTGCTACCAAGCCTTTCCCTTCAGGCTGGTGGTTTGAGGAAGATGGCATCTTTAATCTGGATGAGGAGGGGCGGTCAGAAAAGCAGCAGTGTGCTGTTGCTGCTTCAAATATTATTCGTAACTTTTCTTTTATGCCGGAAAATGAAGTTGCAATGGGACAGAATCGTCATTGCCTTGAAACAATGTTTCAGTGCTTGGAAGATTATGTCATAGGTTAAAAGAGATTCAACACGTCATTAACTTTCCTTTTCGTTTTTGCAAGTGTTTCGTGCCTCTATTTTCCTCTTGTTGAAAAGGGTTACACTTTTATTATTATTATCATACTTCACTTTTAAGACCTAGGAGAGAATCTACTGAAAAATACTATTGGATTTGTTCCTTCTTAGGATGCTTCTGTAGCACATTCCTTTATGCATTTCTAAGTTTTCTGCTTTGCAATGCCTTAAATGTTTACAGAGGATGAAGAGCTTGTCACAAATGCCCTAGAGACAATCATGAATCTGGGCCCTTTGCTAGACCTTCGAATATTTAGCTCATCAAAGCCTTCATACATCAAAATAACGTAAGTTTTTGATTTGCAATTTGTTTCATAAACATCTCAATAATTCACGAGCTGAAAAATCCATGGTTGATTGCCTCTGTCAGAGAAAAACGTGCAGTCCAGGCCATCATGGGAATGTTGGGATCTGCTGTCAGAACCTGGCACTGTGCTGCTGCCGAACTACTTGGGCGTTTGATTCTTAATCCTGATAATGAACCTTTCCTTCTACCAGTTGCTCCACAGGTCAACACTGTCACTGCTCATGTTTATGTTTTGGTGAAACATGTACTTAGTTGACTTACTAAACAAGGGTTCATGAAAACCGCAGATCTACAAGCGATTAGTTGATATTATGAGCTTCCCGGCTGGTGATGCTCAAGCAGCTGCTATTGGTGCACTATACAACCTTGCAGAAATTAATATGGACTGCCGGTTAAAACTTGCTAGTGAGAGATGGTTAGATCAACTCATATTTCTTTAGGCTAAATACTTGTAGGTTCTTCTTTTGGTAAACTTGTGCTTGCGATATGTTTCAGGGCAGTTGATCGGCTGATGAAAGTGATCAAGACACCACACCCAGTGCCAGAAGTTTGCAGGAAAGCGGCATTAATTTTGGAAAATCTTGTATCGGAGCCTCAGAACAAGCCCCTGCTGTTAGCATATGAAAATGCATTTGCAGAGATGCTTTTCACAGAGACAAGATACTCTGACACATTTGCTCGAATATTGTACGAATTGACATCTCGACCAAGCAATAAAGTGGCATCTGCTCGTGGCATTTGGGGCATGTAATCAAGACCCTGCATAATTTGAGAGTTTTAAGCAGCAAAACTAAAATTGTGTAGAGTAGCTTTTTAAGTGTGCTTTTCGACATTCAGTATTTATAATCTTGGTGACTACTGTACTAGATTTGGTTTTGTATTGGGCTGTTTGTACATCATCACTTCGTTTCCATATAAGATACCTCTGGTTAGCACTGAATTCTCCACAAACTTGTGCTTTTGTTTGTATCTGGATTATTGAGGACAAACGAGAATGAGAAAATGGGAATAGGCTCTACCTATTTTTGTATTGGGCTCAGTGAAATCTACTTTCTTTGTACTGTTACATTTGTTTAAGGGGCAATTCTCATTTCCTACTGTTACATTTGTTCAAGGGGCAATTCTCATTTCCTGCAACAAGAGAATTTATATGAAAGTAATGATTTAAGTTATACTAACTGAAAAAAATCGAAATAAAAAGAAATAACATTAAGTAGATTGGAAATAGGATTTCACTCAAGTCAGTTGATGAATCTTGAAATGAGATGTGCTCATGCAATGAAAAAAGAAAATTAGATGGTTTGGTCAAAATGAATTTTTGTTTTGACTAAAAAGTTATAAATGACTTGACAATTTTAATTCGAATCAATTTGATAAGTGTATTTTGTACACTTATTCGAGCATTTATGTTGAGAAAATCTATTGGTTATTTCGATGAATTATGATTTAATTCTACGTATATTGTGTTTGTTAGGTAAACATCGACATAAATGATGGAATTGGAGAAAAATGGTGAAAATGGGCTAAATTGTAAGAGATCCAAAGTTCGGAAACTAAAGTGTAAGTACTCAAAATTTGTGTCTGGCCTCAAGATGAAGATTCGAGATGTGCTAGGGGTCAATTGAATGAGAAAAGAACCAAATGTGGTTAAATATAGTCAAAATATTATCATACATCAATTTCCAGTCGAAAAAGTTATATTTCAAATTTTCAACCTCATATTGAGACCCATTTTTGGAATGGTAATCATTCGAATTGGAAAAATGATACTTGTAGAATAATTGTAGCCCTTTTAGTTTTCTTTCCAACTCACTTTGAATTGCTTCAATCGTATATCAGGAAAGAAAGTTGTGATAAACTTAATGATGGTTGCTTGGCTGCTCGAAACATAACTACGCACGCCCAATACAAATTTCTAGGCGCCTGCCTGGCCTCTTCCTTGGACCTCCTGAAGCCAAAATTGGCCCTAGAGGTGCGAGCCTCTTATATAACCTAAACAAGGTCCAGAACATGAAAAACTATTATTTTATCATTAAAGAGAGTCTAGCAAGCGGCAAAGACAAATTCTACAATAAGATTTGAAATTTCAAAGCTTAGGTTGAAGATTGAGTGCAAGAAATCTAGGTTTTGAGTTCTTTATCTATTTTGTTACTTTGGGTGATGTCTTTTCATATCTTATTGTATAATTTGAATATTATAATGTGAGGCTAAATTTCTTGTATATTGGATAAATGATGAAACCTTCTGAGTTATATTTCTAATTCAATACATATCGTATTTTAGTTATTTTCCCGTGTTTTGTGATTAATTATGCATGCTTATTGCATCATTTGATTACTTAGCTACCAATTAGATAACTTGTTCCTTATTGTAGTGTTGGGAGACTCACAATAGGTTAGAACATTGCACAATTGACACATAGACAATATGTGTTATGAATGTTGTGTGCAATCGTATGATTGAATGCCTACTTTGCATATAAATTCGGATTAGGAATATGGCCGGGTTGTGCTAAGGATACATTTAATATATTTTGGAAAAGAATATTAGATGTTAGTTGATTATCGATTGTCAAGAACACCTAACTAACACTAACTTATATAAGTCGAGAATTGGAAATATAAATCAATAGGTGGGTTCTGAAATCCAATGCATCCCATCTTATTATTTGATAAAAACAATCTTTTTATAATACGTAGATCGCATTTGATAGAAATCGGTAAACTATAACTAGAAATTATTCATTGTGGGACGATATCTCAACTCACTAAATCTATTACTTGTCAACGATCCTATACGCTTGCGGGTTTGCCGAACAAGTTTTTGACATCGTTGTTGGGGAATAATTTGTTTAATTCTAGTTTTGTTAGTTGATATTAGATTTGATTGTTCTTTTGTTTTTTTGTCTACCCATCACAATTCTGATCTCTCTTGTATTTGGTGTTCTTTCCAGGTTCTATCCAGTAGTGTATGTAGAATCCTAACTTTGGCAAAGTAGAGAAAGCTTTTGCAATAATTAATCCCGACATGGATGATGAGGACATGCTTGTAGAAGACATATATCGTGAGCTTTGTTATGGGATGAATTATATTGGACACTATTTGGATACATGCACAGAACCCCTTATGTTCAAGCTTGTGGTTTAAACAATACTTAAGATATCGAAAACTAGCAATTGAAACATGCGTGTGGGAGTTGGTACTTCCCTATTGAATGAAGAGGTGCTTGTAAAATATTATAATGAACTGCCAAATCGGATGAAAACAAAATGCGTGGGGGAAATGCCGTATACTACGATGAATTTAAAAGGTGAGGATATAATCCACTTGAAAATGTTGAAAGAAAAGAATTTTCATTGCCCGTGGATTTAGACTGTGAACCAAACATTCAACTCGAGGATATATCAATTATTGAAGAAGAGAATAAAGATGATGAAAAATTAATTACAAAGGAAATAAGCGAAGATATGACAATTAATGAAGATGAAAATAACACACATTATTTCGACTTCATTGATTGTCCAATAGTTGAATTTGTGATTAAAGCCTGAGGAGGAGAAGTCTACATAATTGATTTCATATTGGATTGAATATGTAAGTCATATCATATTGAAGAAGGGCAATGTCAAAATTTGGAAAATCAACAAAGTGTGTAGCAAAGTCAAAAGAAGCAAATTGAGTAAGGCATCAAAATATTTATTCAAGATGTAGATTGATAAAGTCAAGCTAATAACTACTAACAAGAGCTTATTGTAAAACAACCCAATTTTTCTTCCCTTTTATTTATTACGCTTTCTAGANATTTTTCTTCCCTTTTATTTATTACGCTTTCTAGATATAGGATATGGAATTTATTTTTAGTTAGGTGTCATCATTCATCCAAAATAAAAAAAAATTGTGAATAGTAACTTGAGGCCATAACATGCCTACTATTTCGTTTTCCCTTCTTCCATTGAATTTCTTGTTGGTTATCAGATGTTTTGGGTTCCTTTCCCCTCCCAGCTTCCTCCAGAATCCCAAGGGGGAAAGAAGAAAAAAAGGCAGATGACCAGGCTAGGCCATCAGAATAAGAAGGGCCTTTCAAACAAAATTAACACAAAGATGTCTTCTTCTTTTTTTTTTTTGTCCTTTTTATTTACCATTTTATTTGGTCATTAATATTTGAATTTTATTCATTTTACAAGAATATGATATTGAGGAACACTCAAACCAAAACCGGCCAGTGGGATAATGCGATCAAGCAAACCATTTAGCTCTCGCACTTTAACGTCATTTCAGCCACCACCTTCGACTTAACCAAGGGAATCTTCAATTTTCCTTTTTTTGCATACTTAGTGCTATATTTTTGTATATCTCAGGCAATGCACCTTTTAAGTTTGGATGTCAGATATTATTGTCGATTTTGTGTGTTTTAATTGTTTTACATGCTTGTTGTGTGTTATATAGTAATTTTTTTTTAATTTTACTGATTTTATGTGCTTGTGTGGGTTAGATGGTCTAGCTAGCAGTGATGTATATATTGGAATTATGTATTGTTAAGTGTTTACTACACCGCAATTTTACCGCAAGTTATAGTGTCATGTTTTGTAGTATACCTATGGAATTAGGATGTCGAACCCACATCGATTAAATATAAAATTATTACTAAGTACTATAATGGATTAGCTTCTATCTTATCTAGACAATTATTTATGTTATCAATATTTTACCTAAAACTACGTGATTTTTGTGATGAACTCAACTAATTGTATGCAAGTTTGAAGGATTTAATCAATAGGAGAAAGCCTAGGGTTTTGATTTCACCTAACTATGAGCAACGTTTCTCAATTATCTAGTTATCTCTAATTATTTTTCTCAAGTTTAGAAGCAAGAAACCTAATGTAATTTTACTCTCTCTCTCGAGTGTTGAGTAAAAGTTATTCCTACAATTCAATTTCAATATCTCTATTCCAAATTAAAAGTCAAGGAATTTTCAAGTTCTTGATTCTTTTGTGAAACGAATTTAAAGGCATTATACTTTCTTTTGAAACATTTCTAAATTGTGTTATTCTAAGATCACGTCTAAGATTCCCTATCTCGAGTGCTGAAATTTAAACAATTAAATCATTCAATTATTCGCCTATTATTTGAAAGCATGGAGAATAAATAACACAAATAAACGGAATAGGAAAATCTCTATGAAATAACTAATTAAAATCAAAACATAATCTCAAGTTTTGGTTAATCAAATCCTAGATAGGATGTTTAGTTCATGACTATAGAAAGAGACGTAATCAAATTCATAATAAAAAACATGTAGAGAAGAAGAAAGATAAACCTATTTTGGTGGTGGAATCGATTATCTTCTTGCTTTCTTGATGATTTTTTGCCTCTTGCCCTCTTGAAGTCCTTGGAAGAATTGGAGTCGGATTTGGCTTGAAAAAAAAATCTAAAAACTTTAAAACTCCTCCTCGCCTAGGCGCCACATGAATGGCACCGCAAACCTGTTACTCCTCTTGAGAGACGATGGCGCTAGGCCGCTCAAAGTCTGACTTCTTTTCTCTCGTAACTGGGCGCTGCTGTGCCCAGTTTAAGGTGCTGCTGTACCAGTTCTTCATCAACATGGCTTCTTAGAACCACTTGAGTGGCGCTGGGATGCCCAAAACCTGTTGATTTTTCTTCTTTTAGTCTTCTACTTCCATTTATCTCTTTATTTCCTTCAAGCTCCAAATTGCATATGTTTTCGAAATTTAACCAAACCTATATCACAACATCAAATTGTTCTAAAACCTCATAAAGACAAACAAATTAGCAAGTTCAAATGGCATTAAAACTATGAGTGAATTATATTCATCAAGCACCCATAAACTTAATACTTTGCTCGTCCTTAAGCAAACACCAACAAAATAAAAGAAGTAACGAAACACATTAATACAACTTATCAAAAGAACTCACATAAAACATGTTTAGTTTGATATCTTGCCTTTATGGCTCAAGATTGAAAACATGATATCAAATTCATGAACTACTTCGAAGTTATAAAGCAAAAGTTAAATTCTCATTTATCCAATGTGAAACGGGTGTTTGTGTGAAGAATCAAGTGCAACGCTGAACTAGTCTCAAGTTGGTTTAATCCCTGACCTTAAAAGTCATTTTTTCACTTGTGGGATTCAAACACCCACAAATTTATTTATTTATTTTTTCTCTTCCTAAGGTGTATTCTAAAGTTTACTTCCAACTACCAATTTCATGCACCACTCAAATTTGGTTTAGTCTAACCGGCAATGCCAATAATTTATCCAATGTGATTATTCTCCCAAATTATGAGTGCTTCGATAATCAAGCTTATACTATGCAATTCAAACCTACTAATTATCTAAGCCCCTAACAATTTTCACAATTTCAAAATTACTTGCTTATTTCATTATTTTCTTTTCAATTCAACATTGACCTCAGATTTTTTTCTCTTCTTGATCCTTGTAACAAGTTTTTAGTCGGCAACTCCTCGCTTTTTAAATGCCAAAGGGTACCAAGTTTCAAGATACCCTTAAGGATTTAATAACTCGAGTAAAAAAGGTGCCAGCGTGAGACATAGAATCAACTAGTGCAATGCTATTTTTCTTTACAAGAAAAGCTAAAATAAAAGGGGTTAGATCCCTAGCATACGGTCATTTACTTAGTTCACACTTGAAAATTAAAGACATTCCAAACCAGTACCTTTTTCAACTTGTACAAAATCACTACAAGCTTAAATCATATCTTTCACCGGTTCGAACACCCCAAATCATGCTATACAAGGTGACAGATGTAATGAATAAAGCGTTATGGGATTGAGCATCTAAGTTTTCTATTTTTGACTTATAAGCATGAATCAATCTATTCATGTACAACACTACAATCAATTCACATGCATAAGTATGTTTCACATGAATAAATAAAAATTTAACCCAAAACACTAACTCATTCACAATTCATAAACTAATACATGTTCTCAATTATATACATCAACGCCGACAAAGCTATCTAACTCACACAAGCATGCAAAACAATTTTTTTAACACTCACACAAATCACACAAAATAAAAACAATTAAACAATTAATATTTCACCCCAAACTTAAACTAAAAATTGTCCCCAATGTGAAATTAAAGAAAAATGAGGAGGACTTCCTTGATTAAAAATATGAATTATCTGCATTGCTATCGATGTCATGGTGATGCGATGGTGGATTGATGGATCTTGAATATTGCTTCTAGCTTCTCCCCTAAACTTGAGACTTCCCACGAGAAAAGCAAACTCATTAAGAAACCACAAATGAAATTATAAACTAAAATCTAAATAGAAAAGATAGAGATAAAGAGCTTGGGTTGCTTTCCAAGAAGCGTTTCTTTAATGTCATTAGCTTGACATTGCCGGAGGGTCTTAGGTTGGATCTTCAAGAGGCACTACTCCTTTGTTTTGAAACTTTTTCCTTGTCTTTTTATGCCAAGTCCTTGTTCGTTCTTTGTAAACTTCGGTCTTTTCCCAAATGTCATGCTGGAATCCTATTTTGTCACGTTTTACAAGTATTTAGCTTCTTTCGAACCACAACTCAGATTCCTTGCACTAGATTCTTCCTCCAAAAGAGCATGGCCAAAAAGGTTAGGAGGCGGCTTCAACTTTAGTATAGCACTTAGAACCTCTTTTGATTCAACCATGTTAGGAGGTTTCAAAGGCTCTTGTGTACAGTTCTTCTTTTCTTCCAGTAGATAAATTTCATGAGCCAAGAGAAAGTCAACCACTTCCTTGGTCCCTATATAGCTTCCTTTAGCCGATGTATCACTTTTTGAAGCTTTGGTTGCCATGTTTTTTTTCTTGGTTTGGCTATGTATAAAATGGTATCTTTAGCATCTTATATAACCTAAACAAAGTCCAGAACGTGAAAAACCGATATTTTATAATTGAAGATAGTCTAGCAAGCAGTGAAGAAGAATTCTACAACAAGATTTGCAATTTCAAAGATCAGATTGAAGATTGAGTGCAAGAAATCAAGTTTTTGAGTTTATCATCTATTTCGTTACTTTGGGTGATGTCTTTCCATATCTTCTTGTATAATTTGAATATCATAATACTATGCTAAACTTCTTGTGTATTGTATAAATGATGAAACCTTTGAGTTATATTTCTAATTCAAAACTTATTGTATTTTAGTTATTTTCTTGTGTTTTGTGATTAATTATGCTTGATTATTGCATTATTTGATTGCTTAGCTACCAATTAGATAACTTGTTACTTATTGTATTGTTCGGAGACTCACAATATGTTAGACCATTGCATAATTGACTCATGGGCAATAGATGTTAGGAATAATATTTATGGCGTGTTCAATTGTGTGTAATAATCGTGTGATTGAATGCTTACTTTTATATCAATTTGGACTAGGAATAGGGTCGTGTCGGGCTAAGGATATGTTTAATATATCTTAGAGAAGAATATTAGATAGTGGTTTATCGATTGTCACGAACACCCGAATAACACTAACGTAAGTCGAGAATTGGAAATAGAAAACAATTTGTGGATTCTAAAATCCAATGCATCCATCTTATTAATTGGTAAAAACAATCTTTTTATAATAAATGGCGTAAGATAGAATAATTACAAAATAACCAACTCTTTTGTGTCGCGTAGATCGAATTTGAAAGAAATCGGTAAACTATAGTTAGCAATTATAACTCACTAATTCTATTACTTGTCAAAGATCCCGTACGCTTGCTGGTTTTGTCCGAAAACAACCCATCCCGTTCCTTTTCCCTTTTTACCATATATTTACCTTTAGGTTGAACTTACATAGTTTATGCCTTTATGGTATGAAGAAAGTTCAAGAGCAGTGTGCATTTGTAGGTTCAATTACAAGCGTCTTTTTGGGTGTAAAGTTTGTGTTGGAATAAATGGTATTAGTTAAAGTGTGAATGGGAATGCCTCCAATAGGTGCAACTCTTCAATTACAAAGGATGCATACAAAGATTCCTATTGCTTAAAATGATTGTGACTATTTAAAAGGTGCATGATGGAAAGTCATTACCATTTGATAGGGTGTATACTAAACCATTTAATGCGAAAATGTGTGGTCTATGTTAAAAGATGCAACCATTCAAAAAACCACTTGAAAATCTATAAATAAAGACATTTAGATCCATTTTTTTCCACACTAAATCAGTTCCAATTATTATTGATTTCTAGATCCTTCCCCTCTTCAAAAATTATGTTCAAATTATTTTCGGAAACAAAATTCAGTTTGAGCTTTTAATTCGTGTCTATTCCATTCAAGAAGAATATTATCTACACTTTGATTCGACCGACAAGGTTCGTATAGTGCAATACCAACTTTGAAAGAAGCGTTATATTTTGGGAGACAGAAGTTAAATTATCTTGTTGGCACCAATGTATGGGGCGAAATTGTCTTAAGGAAATTTGCTACAGCATACCTCGCCTCATCATCATTCTTATTTTCTTTCTTTAGATTGCACTAGTCATTAATTTGACAAAAATCTTAAAACAGATTTCCCTTTTCTTGTACATTTTCTTTTACATAATTTTATTATGTGGTTTGAATATTGTAATATTTATTGAATTTTTCTGTAATTGTTATTTTACAGAAAAATGAGTAGTTAAATTGAAAAAAACTAGTGAAGCAATTGGACAAACTTTTGTGTGTCTTTTTTCATGCCGCCTGCATCTCAACATGAAAAGCTGGAGAAATTCAAAAACACGAATTTTAAACATTGGCAACAGAATATGCTGAATTTTTTGCTTGAAGATTGCTCCGCACAGACATAAGCAAACGCTACTCATAAAAGCATCCATTTGGCTATTGAAGCATGGAAACATGCTGATTTTCTATATCGGAATTACCTTCTCAACGGGTTAGATAACATATTATACAATGTGTATTATTCATACAAGACGACTAAGGAATTGTGGGAATCTTTTGATAAAAAATACAAGGTAGGAGATGTCAGAACGAAGAAATTCATCGTCGGTAAATTTCTGGATTTCAAGATAGTTGATTCAAAGACAATTATGAGTTAAGTTCAAGAGATGCAAATAATTCTTCACGATATTGGATTAATCTTTCTAGTTTACTGCTATGATTGAGAAACTACCTCTACTATGGGATTTTAACAATTATCTTAAGTAAAGCGCAAAGAGATGACAATGGATGATCTGATTGTTCAACTTCAGATTAAAGAAGACAACAGTGCCGCAGGAAAGAAAATTTTATGCGAAACATGGAAGCAAAGTCTAACATGATTGAAGACTCCATGTCTAAAAGTAAAAAGAGAAAGCATCTTGGCTTGTCTAAGGATATGGTTCAAAGAAGACTGTTATAATTGTGGGAAGCCAGGACATCGGGCAAAAGACTATCACAGTAAGAAAAAAGATGCACAGAAGAGGAAACCTCCCCAGGCAAACATAACTGAAGTAGACAACATGTTAGCAGAAATTGCCAATATCAACTATCTGCAACTGTATCTGATGTTTAGTTGGTATCAATGGATACATGAGCCACTCATCACTACATTTGTGTAGACAGGAATTGGAAAGGTCATTCTAAAGTTCACCTCTGGAAAAGAATTGATGTTGAAAAATGTTGTGCATGTCCCGAAAATTAGGAAGAATTTGATTTTAGGTTCTATACTCAGTAAGAAGGGATTCAAAATGGTATTTGAGTATGATAAATTTGTACTTACTAAAAGGGGCATGTATGCTGGGAAGGGTTATTTACTTTATGGCCAACTAAGGCCAATACTGTTGTAGTGGACAATAAGTCCACATATTTGTACCCACAAGTTATGAATAAAATTGATTCTTATGTTTACTTAATTGAGTCTTCCTTTTTATGGCATAGAATATGATGACATGTTAATCGTGCTTCATTAAGGAAATTGCCAGGTTTAGGACTTACACGTTAACTTGAATCAGAAAATGAACATAAATGTGAAATCTGTGTTGAAGAAAAATTTGTTAAAAAATCCTTTCAATTTAATTAAAAGATGTAGTGAACCATTAGGGTAGATACATAGCGATATATGTGATTTGAAATTTGTTCAAACTCAAGGTGGTAAAAAATACTTTATTACATTTATAGATGATCATTGTATATTTTATTATGTATATATTTGCTAGGTAGTAAAGACGAGGCATCAGATGAATTTATCACTTACAAAAATGAAGTTGCAAATCAACTTGGCAAGACGATCATGGTACTAAGATCCAATAGAGGAGGTGAATATGACTCATCAGATTTTGATGAATTATGTGCTAAATTTGGTATTATTCACCAAATGATTGCTCCACATATTTCTCAGCAAAATGAAGTTGTTGAATGGAAAAATCGAACTTTAAAAGATATGGTTAACGCTATGCATATTAGTTTTGGCTTGCTACAGAACTTGTGGATGAATGTATTAATTGCTAACTTTATTCTAAATAGAGTTCCTTAAAAGAAAACTGGGTCAGTACCCTATAAATTGTGGAAATGTATAATGCATTCCTACAAATACTTAAAAGTGTGGGGCTGTTTAGCATAAGTGGCTATTCCACCTTCTAAAAGGATCAAGTTAGGACCTAAAACTATTGATTGTATTTTTATTGGATATGCAGTAAATAGTAGTGCATACAGATTCCTTGTGCATAAATTTGAAATGAGTAACATTCATCTCGATACGACTATTAAAACTAGAGATGCTGAATTCCTTGAAAGCATGTTTCCTAATAAAAGCGATACTCCCGAGAATAATAGAAAAAGGAAAAGTGATGATGCTTTTGAAAAAGACAAAGAACTTGAACCAAGAAAGAGTAAAAGAGAAAATGTTGCTAAATCCTTTGGTCCAAACTTTATATCATTTATGAATGAAAAAGAGCATTTAACATTTAAGGAGGCTATGACTAGCCCAGAATCTTCATTCTGGAAGGAAGCTATAAATAACGAGAACGAATCCATTATGAACAATAATACTTGACAATTGGTTGATCTTCCCAAGGGACTAAACCAATTGGATGCAAATGAATTTTTAAGAGAAAATTAAAACCCAATGGTACAATAGATAAATATAAGGCTCAACTTGTTGCCAAGGATATCGTCAAAAAGGACTAGTCTTTTTTACATTTATTCACCTATTACAAGGATAACTTTGTTTTAGCAGCTTTATATAACTTGCAGATACATCAGATGGATGTTAATACTACATTTTTAAATGGTGAATTAAATGAGAAAGTTTATGTGGATTCAAAGTACAAGGACAAAAATACAAAGTTTGTAGACTTGTTAAGTCCTTAAACAAATTGAAGTAAGCTCCTAAACAGTGGAATGAAAAGTTTGAAAATGTCACGACTAGGAATGGATTCACCATAAATGAGTGTGATAAATGTATTTACTCAAAAAAATTCAAAGAAGTAGGAGTTTTGATTTGTCTATATGTTGATGACATGCTCATATTAAGGATTAATATAGAAGTCATTAATAAGACAATGATAATGCTCACCAATAATTTTGATATGAAGATAACCTTGTCTCAAACACATTATGTAGATAAAGTAATTGAGAGGTTTAAGATTCATGGTATTAATAAGTTTAATAATCCATTTCCTCCTCATGTAGTTCTTCATAAGAATACTGAAAATGGTAAACAACAATTAGAGTATTCCCAAATAATTGGAAGGCTAATGTAATTAATGAATTGTACACGACCAAATGTAGCCTACTTGGTAAGTAAGCTAATTCGATATCTAAGTAATCCTAGTAATGAACATTGGAGTACATGAGTGTTGGGATACTAAAAACATACTCAAGAGTATTCATTGCATTATGGAAAATATCCTCTAGTAGTTGAAGGATACAGTGATGCCAACTGGATATTAGATATGGATGAATCTAAGTTCAATAGTGGCTATGTATTTACTCTTGGAGGTTGAGCGATTTCTTGGAAATCTTCTAAACAAACATAGATAGTTCGATCCACAATGGAATTCGAGTTTATTGCTTTAGACAAAGTAGGATAAGATGTTGAATGGTTAAGATATTTCATAGAAGATATTCCGATATGGCCAAAGCCTTTGCCAGCTATATATATCCATTGCAATAATCAAACAACTATAGCTAGAGCATAAAATTCTTTGTACAACGGTAAATCGAGACATATACGCTGTACACATAATACTGTTCGATAGTTATTCTCAAATGGAACAATATCAATTGATTTTGTTAAGTCGAAAGATAACTTAGCGAATCCATTTACAAAAGGATTATATAGAGAGAGAATATAATGCGCATTGAGGAAAATGAGTTTACAGCCTATTTAATGGAAACATAACCTAATGATTGGAGATCCCACAAACTTGCTTAAGTAGGAAAACTAGTCATGAAAGACTCGATAAGAAGCATTTCGGAGTTTAATTCCCTATTTCTATGATGCAAATTGATAAGTGTATTTTATACACTTATTTGGCCGTTAAACTGGAGTGTTTGCTGATGAGTTATATTAAAACATGGCTTAATTCGTGATAAATTGTGTTTTGTAGGATACATCGATGATATTGGTGAAACTGGAGAAAATGAACAAAAAGGGCTTAACGAAAGTAGAAATGAAGATGTGGAAGTGTGGGGGTGTCAATTGAACTAGTAAAGAGGACAACAGAGTGAAAAAGAGGTCAAAAAGCATTGCTAAAGAGTTCAGGGACCAAAATGTTGACTTTGGAAGTCAAGTTTGACTATACGGTTGCATAGGTCAATGAGGGTTGCAGCCGAACTCGAGGCATCCAACATAGCAGACCCCAAACTGGTTCAACCATGCGACCGCAAGGTAGTTTCACAAAGGAAATTTTCTAGTTTCCTTATTTGATTGCTATTCTATATGGAAATGACCGTGGACACCTTTTAATGACCTAGAAGTCACCTAGAACGGGATTATCACATATTCTAGCATACTTTGAGCCGAGAAGAAGTTTCACATATAAGAAGAAGAATTTCATCGTTCAGATTCGGTATTAACAAAAGGAAATTGAAGGATTCAAGATTTCCACTATATTTCTTGATTCGAGTGATGCCTTTCTTTAATATTTTGTGTAAGTTCTATAGAAGTATAGAAGTATGCTAGGCTAATCTTTATTATATTAGATGGCTAACAAAACCTTTTGATTTTTAGTTTTTAATTTAAGACTTTGTAATTTTCAATTAATTATCGTGTTGTGATTTCATATGCATAAATCTTTCAATGTTTTAATGCTTGCGCACCATTAGGGCAATTAATTGCTTATTTGTAGTGTTGAAAAATTATGGAACACACGGGCAATAAATATTAGGAATAATAATTATGGCATGTGCGATCGTACGAGATAATCCTAAAATTAAATGCATGTTTTCATATGAATTCAGACTAGGAATAGGATCGGGTTGTATTAAACATAGGTTTAATATATATTGGAAAAGAATATTAGATAAAATTTGCTTATCGATCGTCACAAGCATATTAATAACGTTTGTCAACACAAGTTCAGAATTGGAACTAGAAGTTCTTCGATAGAGTCGGATATCCAATACATTCATCTCGTATTTAATAAAAAAAACCATAATTTATTGCTTTCGTAGTATAAATTAGAATCATTACAAATTCATGAATCTCTTTTGTTCGAACGTGATCAAATTTGATAATAGCTAGTATACTAAAATTAGACGTTATTCCTCGTGGGATGGTACTTTAACTCACCACATTATTATTTGTCAACGATCTCATAAGCTAGCGGAATTTTATCGAACAAGTTTTTGGCACCGTTGGCGAGGAAGTTTATTATTTGTATTAGATACGATTTTTTTATTTGTTCTTAGGCTTATATCACATTATCTCATTTTCTTGTGTTTGGATTCTTTTCTGGCGAACATCAGTGTACGCAAAATTCTGATGAGATCTATCTAGCTTCGATAGATACCAAAATCGAAAGGACTCTCAGACAGTGTAAAAGAGAACAATGTGAAGTAAGAGAAATGACCAAGAATTAGAATTTGAATCCGAATCAGGTCCAGATGGGTAGAGGCTGTAGCTTTGCCAACTAACGACGGACGGGTTGTGAGTCAGTTCCTTATGAAGAATATTTTCTCAAGGTATGGCACCTCGTGCACTATTATTAGTAAGGTGGAAAACACTTTTGGAACCGTCAATTTGGAGCGTTGTTGGCTAAGTATGAGGTTAAACATTGTGTCTCGACACCATATCATCCTTAGACTAGTGGGCAGGTGGAAATATCTAATAGGGATTTGAAAAAAGATTATAGAAGCAATAATAAATGCATCGCGCACAGACTAGTCAAAGAAGTTAGATGACGCACTTTGGACGTACATAACAACTTTCAAGACTCCTATGGCGTTGTCCCCATATCGGTCGGTATTCGAGAAGGCATGTAACTTGCTAGTTGAGTTGGAGCATAAGGCATATTAGGCTACACACATGCTAAATTTTGATATGACGTTAACTGGAAAGCATAGAATCCTCCAACTTAATGAGCTTGTTTAATTTAGGTTGGAAGCATATGAAAATGTCAAGTTGTACAAAGAAAAGACCAAGAGATAGCAAGATAGGCATATCAAAGAAAAAGAGTTCGAGGTTGGTCAATAAGTTCTCATGTTCAATTCTCACCAAAAACTCTTCCCAGGCAATCTGAGGTCTAGATAGTCTGGTTCATACACCGTTGTAGCCGTGTTCCCACATGGTACAGTGGAGGTAGTGTCTCAAGGTCACTTGAGAAGGTTCAAAGCCAATAGGCAATGCTTGAAAGCTTATTTGGGAGGTGACTACTCCGATGAGAAGATAATTGTGCCACTTGATAGTGCAGAGTAGCCTAAACAACGAAGTCAAGCTATAGATTATAAACAAACTCTTATTCGGAGGCAACCTCATTCTCTCGCATTTTATTTATTCAGTTTTGATGCATTAGACTATGATTTTTATTGTTTTGGTGTGTTAAAGTAATAGGTGTCATACATCCATCAAGTAGGTCATAAAAGTCTTGCATGTGTCCACACAAGTTTTAAATGTGTTTTGCATGAGTTGGGGGGGGGTATTAAAACCGTATATATAGGTGAGTTGGAATGAAAATCACGCATTTCGAGGCAAAAAATGAGGTTTTAGAGCTTAAACCGATCAAAAGTGAGTTTCTAGGGAAAGATGTTGAATTTCAAAAAAATTAGTGTTTCCTACTATTTTCACACTTTCCAAATGACTTTGGTGATTTCAAGGCATGGACATTGTTAAGTTTGAAAAATTTGAATTTGGAGTGAAAAAAAAGGATTTTGAGCTAAGTCAAGTAAAAACGTGTTTTTTAGATTGATATTGAGTTAAGAAAAAATAAATTTCGTGTCCACGTACATGAATGACCTTCAGAAAAATCCTTGGCATGAAAAATGAGTTGGGGAGTCGAGGAGAGGTTGAAACGAGCAAGGTTGGCAGCAAGGGAAAGTTTTCCTTGTTGGTGATATTGAGGTAAGTGCATTGGCCTGCAGGCCAAGGCGCGTGCCTTCTTGAGAAATTGGCTTGCTTGAAGCGAGCCAATTGGGTAAGGCGAGCTCCCCATACTTCACTAGGCACGCGTCTCCCTACCAGTTTGGAGGTTTTTAAACCATATATTGGCCACACTCTAACACGGCCACAATCCGACACACTCAACACTCACATTTTTAGCTTCCTACACAAAATTGCCACGTTAATCCACAAAATTTCATGTGGGCATTCATTAAAAGGCGCATTCCAACATCACAACACCAGATTTTCCTACATTGCTCCATCCATTTTCAAAAACATTAAGGTACAGTTGGCTACCCTTCTTCAAAGAGCTATTTTTTGCACTTGTTCTTGCATTCACTTGGAGTTTTTGTGTGGTAATTGGTGGAGGGGTTAAGTGTTAGGGAAAATAATGAACAATAACCCAGGCCCAAGCCTACACCACCAGGCTCAAGTGAGGTTCCAACCCAAAACCA
>CAIGRT010116338.1:0-10599 GCA_903798405.1 Fraxinus platypoda | reverse complement strand
AAAAAAAAGTTACTTTTTACTTAAACCAAAAAAAAAAAAAAAAGCTATGTTTGACTTATGTTTACAAAATATTTATAAACACCAGTCACTTTTCATCTAAATTTTAGGGTATCTGCAAGTATTATCTACTTATTTTTAATTAATTTTTATCGATTCCAAAACATGCTCACATAAAATATTTTACCTTTACGTTAAAAGGTAAAATATTTTACTTATTATTATTTTACTTATTATAAGTGAATAAGAAAACTTTAAAATGAGTAAATTGTTTACTTCAAATTAATTTATCCAATATTTTGTGCAAAAAGAACATATTTACTTGTAAAATTATAAGTAAATAAATTTTTTTTATAAGTTTTTTAGTTAATAAAAAGTTATAAAAAAATTAAGTTTCTTATTTTGACACAAACGAAAGAATTATGTTTAGAAAAATAAATTGTACTTAAAAGTAAGAAAAAAATAAGTTATCGAACAATATTTTTTTAGAAAAAGAAGTTAAAATTATGTTTACTTTCTTATCTAAGCTTAGATTTTATCATAAATTTTTTTATTTTCAATACTTCAATGTTCTAATAAGAATAAATCCTAATAAAATCCTCCCTAATTCCTATTATCTTTATACATCTCTCTTTATTGTATTCCTCCTATTTCAATAGGTTGTGCCAAACCCACCCTCAAATATCAATAATTAGAGAAACCAAAAAAAGGTTTACAGAACTTTAAAAAAATAATAATAATAATAAAAAACCGAGAAGTCAGGCATAAGTGCCCTCAATAAAGTCTTAGCTTGGCAAAATTAAGATACTTTATGCATTTGAACATTCTGCTGACCCCTTTAAATCTTTTGCTTTATTGCGCTTTTATTAAAATTTTAAGTTTTTACAGACGAAAAGCTTTTGTTTAGTAGGGTACCTTGAGTTAAAATCAGTTTTGTGCAGATTTTCAAAGCGTTCAGAATAGTGAAACAAATATGAAAACATGTATGAGGAATGAGGTAATCTTCTGTGCAAGTATATGATATCGTAAACAAGTAATAAGATAATAAAATAATGTTTCTACTAGAACTGTGTATTCAATTAATATTGATTTTAATCGAAATGACAAAAATTTGTTGAGATTGAGTAGTTGCAAATTATAAATCTTATAACTAGACATCAAACTTTTAATTAAACTATGAAGCATTTATGAGAACTCAATTAATTAAAATGACTAGAACCTTGAATCCCCCTATATTTTTTCATTGTAATATCGATCCAAGAAGTCAACATTATTTATTTAGAGTAGACTTTCAACGTTCCTATTTTATTTAATAATCTCTCAAATAATATTAAAACTATCCTCATGTATGATACTATATATCATATCTTTATGAAGGATCTGGGCATATAAAAGCTGTTGGGAGGAGTTCACAAATTAGCTCACAAATCAACCAAATATATATGTGCAAGAAATAAGAAACAAACTGAAATATTAACTTCAAGAATATGAAAAACACGAACTCAAGAATCTGAAAAATAGCTATAGGAAACTTATCTTTATTATTCGAANTTCAAGAATATGAAAAACACGAACTCAAGAATCTGAAAAATAGCTATAGGAAACTTATCTTTATTATTCGAAGCACTCAAGCCAAGAATCCAGTACACCTTGCTTAGATTACTGAAGAACAACCACTAATCTAGTGCAAATCACGACCAATGTGAAATTACAAGAAGTGGACACTCAGACTAGACCGATTATTACACAAAATAAGAGTTATCTCTTCGCAACACACGGTTCACACAAGAACCAACCCTCAAACAGTGAAATAACACAAGATTTAAAGGCTATTGAGAGAAAATCAGAAATCAAATGAGACTATTTGATTTCAGCAGAGAAGAAGAGAACCAATGAAGCAAATGGCACAGCAAAAAGAAAGTAGAAGAATCTCGAAGCCAAAAATCATCAGTCTCAAACCCTAGAACCCCTTTTAAATGAGTTACCTAATAGCCACCAATCCAACGACGTTGAAGGCGACACATGGCAACATCACAGGCGTCTAAATAACAGGTAAGTGAAACACAACTTTAACGTTTTTAAACCAATAGAGAAATGAGCTGGGCCTTCAATTCCAGCTGGGCCAACATCTCAGCCCAATGGTCTTTTTAGCATCATTGTGCCACAAATAAGATCATACGAAGTATAAAGATATATCTCTATCACTATCGAACTCTAAAATGAATGTTACTACATGCTACTATTACAAATCTATTATATTATATATCAAGTAATAGAAATCATTAATAACTTAACAATCAATCACGTCAAACAAGTATCTAAATCAAAGTCTTGGAATTAAAATTTAAAAATTCATAATATAGGTTCATCATCATCTTAGTATCTAGAAAATTAGTCGAGAATCATAAAATTACACAAACACAATTTAAAATAATAATACATCACCCAAATTCCTTGTAGAGAGAATGAAAAATGACTCTCAAACTGTTGAATCTCTTCAACAATTATCAAATAACATTATTGAATTCTCCTATTCCTCTTCCAAATTTGAGCAAAGATATTGTGTAGGAAAAACACCAAATAGACCTTCAGCTAGCAGGGCGATACCAACCTCAGAAACTCCATAGCAGGTTCTGGCTGTCTCTAAAAACACGATTCTAATCACACGATCAGGTAAAATATCATACATGTAAGTCACAACACACGATTGGATGTAGTGGCTATAAGTAACATGCATACAAATCGCACCAATATCTTACACAGAAAATTGAATCACTCTAAAAAGGGCAACTTGCTAGCGACACCTTAAAGTAAAATTCAAAAGTTAAGATTGCAAGTTTGGATTCGAAAAAGTGATCTTAGGTGCTATGTTGTTAATGTTGCGTATAAATCTTAAGGGAAAAATATGATGTCTTTGAGAGATTTACCTTCTTATATCAAAGACCCGACCATTGAAAAACATCTAGAAGATGCTAAAATTGTAAGAATATGGAGTGGTCGTTGTAAGGAGTTTGAGAATGTTAACTTTTCTAACTTCAGCGAAAAGTATGGCATTTTCATAAATTTTGTGCTCCTAAAACCCTAGAACCGAATGCTATAGTTGCGCGGAAAAATAGGTCCCTACAGGATGGTTGAGGTTATGTTGAACAGTAAGAAACTCGCTGTTAAACTGGAGGCTGAGGCAGTCAATACTGCTTGTTAAATTTTGAACTGTGTATCATTGACAACTGGCACCACACAAACACTATATGAAATCTGAAAGGGTATAGTGCTATGTGTTAAATGATAGGGACCACACAACTGTGTACTATATGAGTGTTCATTGGGTATTCAGAAAATAGTTAGGCCTATAGAGTGTATAACATGAGGACTCAAATTATTGTTGAATGTATAAATCTTAAAATTGATGATACTCTTCTTATTCGCAAGAACCTGAGATTCGGAACTTGGAGGAATGAATACTCTGGAGAACAATGCTGTAGATTCTATAAATGACAATCGCAGAACCTCTAGTACCTAGGTTTGGTGATTCTGAGTTGACCGCTAAATGTGGAGATACACTGGAAAAAGACAGCGAACTAGAGAGAAGAAGGCAACCTCCTAGTTGGATTCAGAAAGCACACCCTCTGCATAATGTACTTTCTGATCGTGGTGATGGAATGGTGACTAAAAGAGGACTTGCTATCGAACTTGGAAATGTGTTTTATACGTCACACATTGAACTCAATAATATGATTGAAGCACTTGGTGATGAATCATGGGTTTTATTTATGCAAAAAAGAGTTGGCTTAATTTGAGTGAAATAATGTATGGTAGTTAATGTCATGGCCAACAGATGCAAATGTCATTGGAACTAAATGGATCTTCAAGAACAAATCAGATGAGTATGAGAACATTGTTAGAAACAAGGCAACACTGGTTGCTCAAGGGTACACCTAACGTGAAGGAGTAGATTTTGAAGAGACCTTTGTTCCTGTGTCCAGACTTGAATTTATTAGACTGCTATTGTCTATCGCATGCCAATTAGGATTCAAGCTATTTCAGATGGACGTCAAAAGTTCCTTTTGAATGGAATCTTAAATGAAGAAGCCTATGTAGAGCAACCAAAAGGATTCATTGCTCCATATCTTTCGGAGCATGTGTTCAAACTTAAAAAGGCATTATATGATTTGAAACAAGCTCATCGAGCTTGGTATTAAAGGCTTAATATGTTCTTAATTGAGAAGGGATATAAGAGAGAATGAGCAAATAAAACACTGTTCATTAGACACCTAAAGACTTGATTGATTGTGGCTCAAATTTATGTGGATGAAAAAGTATTTGGATCCATGTCTGAAATAAATCCAAGGAGTTTGTTAATCTTATGCAAAGTGAAGTTGAAATGAGTATGGTTGTTAAACTAAATTATTTCTTAGATTTGTAGGTTAAGCAGGTTGATATAGGGATCTTCACCCCACGGGCTAACTACGTAAAAAATTTGGCCTGGAAAACACCAAGGCAGCCACAGCTCCTATGGAAATCTGTCGAGATAACCAGGGAAAGGACATCGGCCCTAGCCTATATAGGAACATGATTGGGAACTTTCTATATCTAACAGCAGCCATCCTGACATAACTTTCAGCATTGGAGTTTATGCTCGATATCAAGCTAAAACAACGGAGTCCTACTTAACAGCTGTTAAACAAGTCAATGGACACGCTAATAACACCTCTAATTTTAGTTTATGGTACACTAAAGACTCTAATTCTCATCTTACAGGATATACAGACGAGGATTGTGCTGGAAACATGGATGACAGAAAGAGTAGATCTGGAGGCTATTTCTACATGGGAAATAACTTGATCTCTGTCTAAGTACGAAACAAAACTCCATTCTTTATTTACCGTAGATGCCGAGTGCATTGTTGTCGGTAGTTAGTGTACACAGCTACTCTAGATGAAGTAAATGCTCAGTAACTATGATATTGAACAAGATTTTTTTACCATGTTTTGTCAATATGAGTGCTATAAACATATCTAAAAATCCTATACAACATTCTCAGACTAAGCACATTGATATTCGACATCACTTCATTAGAGACGTAGTTGAGTAGAATATAATTGTTCTAGAACACATTTACACTGAAAGATAATTGGCTGGTTTATTCACTAATGCTTTAAATATTGTCAGATTTGAAACCTTGCGATAAGCCGTGGGCATATGCATGGTGCATTAAAGCCTGTTTGATGTACACATCATTATTATTTTATTTTGTGGTTCATTTCGTTTGCTCGTGTTTCTACTCTTATAAAAAAATGAAATATTGAAAAAGAAAAAATATAATTTGGGGATTTATTTGCAAATGTCACAAGATGTGTATTTTTGATTGGTTTGGATTTATTACGTTGAAATTGGAATATTCAATCAGTGTGGCGACTTCAACTTATGGTAAAGTATTGTCAGATAGTTCATCATTAGGACATTTTGATTATATTATTTGTGATCATTTACTGATTTGGTTGACATTTGAAAGTGACATGTGTGTAGACCTGTGGTATATTTATCTGCATTGCAATGTGATGTTGTTGTCATCACATAAGTATGGAAAAGAAAATTAAAAAAAAAATTATATAGATGCTCCAGTTTGGCTTGCACATATTTTTACCTACAGATACAAGATTAGATAATGACTGGTTTGGCACATACTTTTATATATAGTCATTGCAAGTGCCAATTCTGGTTAAGATATGATTCACAATTAATTATATCAAAATGTTCCTATCACGAACACATGCTTTGACATGTTAAATTAATTGAATTAATCGTGAACAAAAACATCTGATTAGAATTTTATGATTATCCTGATGATTTTGAGCTGATTGTGAAATAAATTGATTGTGCAAATTGTCCTAAAATACTACAATTGATTGATTATTGAAAATTTTCATTATTTGTATGTGATTGACATGAGTGGGCTCTTTCGCAAATTTTCAGTCTACAATCTAAACCTGGGAGTTAAATCTTGTCTGCATAAATTAAGGAGTGATGAATGTTGGAAGTTATTCTTGGTAGAATATGGGAAGATTGATGTGCTTTAATAAATAATTGGTTGGATACGTTATTAGGAGTTAATCAATATTGAGTTGCCTTAATTTGAATTATCAAATATGGGAAATTATTAAAATTGGAAAGGCAAACGGCTACCTAGTGAACGTGGGGGCTAGGTGTGTAAATAACCACCTAATTTCTATTTTTGAAAACTATAACTCCCTCATGCACGTTCTTTTAAGTAGTTACCTATATGCAATTTATAAGAAATCGATTTTCCCCTTTCATATTCATACCTAAGGCACAATCTTTCTCAACACTCATGCTCTCTCATGTTCTATTCGCACTTGATCTTCTCTATGTTTCTAGAGCAGATAAAGATGACGAAGACAAAGGGCATGACCAGCAAAGGAGGGTCTATCACTTCTCGAAGAAAACCTGTCAGACGGAGTTCACAAAAATGACGTACTGTTACTGCTCCGCCCCCACCTCGTACTGAACCCATTTTGTTGGATTTTGATGAAGAAGTGGTCATTGTTCCCTATAACCCAAATGTTGCTATCCATGTTGTTGAAAGCTCTGAGGAGAGTGCACTCCCTCCTGCACCGCGATGGACCACACGCAGAAATGAGCCAAGTAATTATCCTAGTTGTAGGGTGCAGATTCTATTGGAATAACAGAAATATGGAAATGAGTATATCTCACTTAATTGAATATGATCACAGTAGTGGAATATATACACCATGGTAGCAACAGCAAGGCCAGTAGTTACAACAATAAATCTAGCTGGCAAAACAATTTAACAGAATTGAAAACTAATTCTTCACTACAGTCCTTCAACTATACAAAGTTTACACATTAATACATGAACTTTACAAATGGGTTCTAATACTCCCCCTCAAGATGTGTTGTAAATGTTTTTAACACACATCTTGTTCATCAACGGTTTTAAAACAGACGCTGGTAGGGGTTTGGTGAAAGCATCCGCAAGTTGATGCTTTGACCGAATGGGGAGAAGCTTTACGATGCCGGATTTAATTTTATCTCGTATGAAATGGCAATCGATTTCAATATGTTTAGTTCGCTCGTGGAAAACGGGATTGGTGGTAATCTGAATGGCAGCATGCTTGTCACAATAAATGATAGCTGGTGATACATTAAAAACATGAAAATCTTTCAGCAGCTGATGAATCCAAATGATCTCAGTCACTGTAGAAGCAATAGCTCTATATTCCGCTTCAGCTGAAAAACGAGAGATGGTTTGCTGCTTCTTCGATTTCCATGACACCATTGAATCACCAATAAAAACACAAAATCCAGTAGTTGATTTTCGAGTATCAATGCAAGATCCCCAATTAACATTTGAAAATGCTCGCACAGTGATGGGATTGTTGTGTGATGACTAGGGGGGAAACAGAATACCTTGTCCAGGACTCGCCTTCAAATACCTTAATAAGTGGTGGATTGCTTTGAGATGTGGCATTCTTGGTTGAGCAGCTTATTGGCTCAGTTTATGGACGACAAAAGTAATATCAGGCCGGGATAAGGTTAGGTAGATAAGTCTTCCAATCAACCTCCTGTAAAGGTAAGGATTTGGTAACAAGTCTCCTTCATGGATGCTGAGTGTTCATTTTGCTTCCATAGGGCTGCTCACTGTTTTGCAGTCGAGATATCCTTCATCTTTAAGTAACTGCAAAGTGTATTGTCTTTGCGAGATAACAATGCGCGATGATGATCGTGCAATTTCAATTCCCAAAAAATATTTCAGATTTCCCAGATCTTTGAGCTTGAACTGAGATTGCAAGAAGGTTTTCAAGGAATCAATAACACAAACATTTGGTCCAGTTATAACAATATCATCTACGTAGACGATCAAGGTCACAAAGTTGGCTCCAGAACCCTTGGTGAAGAGTCAGTAATCCGCTTTAGATTGAGTGAAACCAAAGAGGTTGAGGGTATGAGCGAATTTTTCATTCCACTGTCTTGAAGCATGTTTAAGTCCATAGATGGACTTGTGTAATTTGCACACCATTTTCTCCCCCTGTTTGAAGGATTGAAGAAACTCATAACCAAGGGGAAGGTCCATATAAACTTCTTCAAACAAGTCACCATTGAGAAAAACATTATTTACATCCATTTGGAATAAGTGCTAGTTGTGTTGAGCTGCAAGAGTGAGTAAAACTTTGATTGTAACACTCTTTGCTACTGGTGAGAAAGTGTCAAAATAGTCTAAACCCTCTTGTTGTGTATAGCCCTTTGCTACAAGGCGTGCCTTGTGTCTATCAAGTGTTCCATCCGAATGGAATTTGTTTATGAAGATCCACCTACACCCAACAGAATGCTTCCCTAGAGGCAGAGGTACTACTGTCCAGGTGTTGTTGAGTTCCATGGCCTCCAATTCAAGTTTCATTGCAGCACGCCAATGGGGAAGTTTGACAGCCTGATGAAAGAATTGAGGTTCAAAATGGGTTGAGATACTCAGTGTTAGGTGTTTGTGAGGTGCAAACAGATTTTTGTAAGAGATAAAATGGCTGATGTGATTTGGGGAGTGAGGGGCAGAGCTTTCAGGTTGGGATATCAGATTGCAATGGCAGTCAGTGAGGTATTTAGGAGGCCTAGAAGTTCTTTGAGTTTTTCGAACAACAGGAGAATGAGAGTGAAGTGCCTCAGGGGAATCATCAGGCAAGGGCTGGGAATTATCTAGTGGAATAGGATGGGAGGTTGGTGCCTCTGGTGAAAGGATACTGAGATTATCAGCAAGATGAATGAGTGATTGAGAAGGACTAACAGTAGGCTGATGGGGGATAGGTGTAGAATTAAAATCATGAAGGGGAAAAGAAGAAGGGGAAGGCAGTACCAGATCTGGAAAAGGATCCAATAACCTGTCTGCCTTGGTGATAGTATGGAATGAGAAAATATTTTCATGAAAAACATCCCTGGAAATGAAAATCTATTTCGAAGCAATGTCAAGCAACTTGTAGCCCTTTATCCCTGATGGATAACCTAAGAACACGCATAATTGTGCACGAGGCTGAAATTTATCTCTGTGTTTGGCGAGAGTGGAAGCAAAAACTAGACAGCCAAAAACACGAAGAATAGAATAATCAGCTCTCCTGCCATGTAACATCTCATAAGGTGTTTTATGTCGTAAAAGAGGTGAGGGTGTCCTGTTGATGAGATAAACTACAATTAAGACACAGTTAGGCCAATAATTCATAGAAATTCTGGATTGAAAAAATAAGGCTCGAGGAACATTTAAAATGTGTTGATGCTTGCATTCGACAACGGAATTTTGTTGTGGGGTCTGAACACAACTAAACTGATGCAAGACTCCTTGTTCAGCAAAAAAATCCTTGAAGGCTAACTCATGTGCATTATCTGATCTGAAGCATTTGATCTTGGCATTAAATTGTGTATGAATCATGCTGAAAAAATGAGGCACAGCTGTCACAGCATCTGATTTTCGTTTTAGCAAGTAGATCCAAGTGAATCTGGTGAAGTAATCAACCAAGGTTAAGAAGTATTTGTGCCCTGAATGAGAAGGAATGTGATAGGGCCCCCATATGTCACAATGTAAAAGATCAAAAGGTTTACTGGACAATTTGTTGTTAGAATCAAAAGACAATCTCCTTTGTTTCGCAATAGGGCAAATATAACAAGGAAGATGTTTATTAAAATTTGAAATGTCACACCCTACTTGGTCTTTCAATACATCTAATCTTTTGAATGACAGATGACCAAGCCTATTGTGCAATACATGGGCAGAAATACTACTAATAAAAACTTCTGAATCTGAACTGAGATTTCTGGTATTAAGGACATATAGCTCTTGAACCTTTTCACCATTGCCAATCATCCTCTTGGTGGCAGCTTCCTGAATCGGGAAATGGTCATGAAAGAAGCTTAATGTGAGCTGGGATCCACTAGTCAATCCACTAACAGACAACAGATTGAATCTGAACTGTGGTACAAACAACACATCATGTAGCACTAGAGTGGAACTTAATCTGATATCACCACAGAAACTGACTGGTATTCGTGTGTGGTTTGGTAAAATGACACTTGCATTATCCACTGATCTCAATTTTATAAAAGCAGCAGCAATGGAGCATACATGTTTAGTTGCTCCTGAATCTACTATCCATAATTCCTTTTGGGCAAAAACAGGACTAACTGATATGGAGTGGCAAATACCTGAATTACCTGAAGGGTTATGCTTGTCTGGATTAGCAGTGATTTCGCTGGAGCTTGAAGCTAAGTGGTTGGATAGCATGGTCATGAGTTGCTGATATTGATTGTTGTTTAGATTTTGCAACAAAGTTATCCATGCCTGAATGATGATCAAACTGATTAGAAGTTGTCAGTTGGTAACAGAGTTAGCAACCTGTTGATGTTGATGATTATCCCTAAACTTTGGTTTGTATCCTGGTGGAAAACCATGAATTCTATAACATTTATCGACTGAATGACTGTGAAATTTGCAATGAGTGCAATAAGCCCTTTCCTTCCTTCTGAAATTATTAAGGTTGCCAAACCTGGAGTTATCATTGCGAAATGAAGGATTTGTCATAGACT
>CAIGRT010116332.1:0-11958 GCA_903798405.1 Fraxinus platypoda | reverse complement strand
ATTAATTAATGAAAAAACCTGAGTTCTGTAATTTTAAACTTTGGAGCATGATTTTTGATTTCCTGAAAGTAAATCCTTGAACCATGAATTTTTCCCTTAAAATAGCCCAAAATTCCTCCGAACCCTAAAACTGGGCCCAGCCCAGTCTGAAAACATGCACTTCCCGCCCTAGCTACTCTCAATTTAAAAACCAGCAATTCCCTCTTTTTCATTTTTCATTTCCGCAGTCACAAAATAAATAAAAATAAATTATTTTCCTTTAAAAAATCACACAAAAATTTGTAAGCAATATCTTCACGTTTTCATTGACTTTCATCGAACCTTTTTGGAGATCAGTGGAGAGAGAGAACAGAAAATTGTGGAGTTTAGAGTGAGAAAGTAGGAAATGCAGAGAGAGCAGATTAGGGTTTCTGAAAATGGACTCCTCTGAATCTACCATACCCTCCGAAGGGGACGCTACTGAAACTGTTCCCGTCCAAGTACAAGAACACAACTCTATATATTTCTATAAATAAAATGTGTATTTCTGGGGAATTTTATACGTTTTTACTTGATTTTATGCGAGTTCATTTTTTTTATTGTACACACGCGGAAACAAAATATATCCCATATAAATGGTGATTGTATAGCATTTTATTATTTTCTACTAGACTTTATGTGAATTAATTAATTTTATACTGATTTCACACTAGCTTGGTAATGGGGGTGTGGATTTTAGTTGACTTTTGAGATGGGTATTGTAAGTTTATATTTGTATAATGGATTTCCGTTTTGGTAATTTGAGAGGCTTTGAGCAGGATTATGTTGAGTATTGTAATAATGGGATCTTGTTAATTGAAGTAGATAAGATTTATTTTCTTAGGCGGTGAACTTTTGGATTAGAATATTTCTGATTTTGTGGATAATTTGGTTCTGAAAATGTTGTGGTTTGTGGTTGTTTTTTATATCAATTTTGATGAAGCTGCAGTGTAATTCTTCCCTTCTAGGATTTTCAAAGCGATTTGTAGAATAGCAATCAGTGATTTTTACTATATTTAGATGGCATTATAGTTGCTGCCATATATTCATTGCCCGGCTGGAAATGGGTTGAGACTTATGATTTGAAGAATTCAGATGTCGTAAATTGGGAAAAGGTCAGTTGGTGCATTACACGTTGGTGGGAAAATAACCGAATTCTAATTATAAAATCTTTGGATAAATCTATGGCATTTCTTCAACTGGGAGAAATTCGTGCAGTGTAGCTGTAGAAAAGCAATTTCTCGGCTGTATTAAGCCCTTGTTCGGTCCCTATTTTTTCCAAAATACATTTTTCTCTTTTTTATTTTCAACCACACATTCTTCAATAAAATAATATTATACGTAAATCCAAAACTTTTCCTTATTTTTTAACAATACATTCTCTATCAAATCACTATTCTAAAATGCATATTGGCAAGAAAATAGGGCTCAAACGGCTCTAATTCACATTTGAACCCAAATAAAACTCTGAAGGTCTAGTTTAGCAAAAACTTTGATTTGGTTCACAAGAACTTTAATTATATTTAGATGTCCCACTGTCCTAATTGATGTATGTATTTTGTTACTAAACAATTCTAATATTCTACGTCAAGGTGTCTATACATCCAGCAGTGTTAGCTTTTTGGTTGGTGTCAAGGTGTCAATTCTAATATCATAGGATCATATATACTCTTTTTGGTTGGTGTAAATATTTATGTATATACATCCAGCAGTATTAGCTTTTAATTGCCCAGTGCCCAATCATCCTTGTGTAAATTTCTTCACTCCATTCTGTTTTACTTTTAAAGGACAAATTCTTCAAGGCCTTCATCTGTATCTATGATTTGGAATTACGAATGATTAACTTGTTCTGCCAATGAATTATTAGTTGTACTGGAATTTTTCCACATGATGAGAAATGTTGTCTCCCATTTTGAATGCACTCTTGCGCGGACTTGTGTTTTAAGTGAGGCTTGAATTCTATTTCTTCCATCAGCTATATGGAAGTTCGGCTTCTGATCCGTATCTCTTGTTAATGGTAATATGAATATCCTAGTCTGTTCATGTATTTGTATACTGACATTTAATTATATCCAGAAAAAGAAAGAAACCTTTCTTCATCTTCTTGACTTGCTGTTACCAGCCATTTAGTTGATCCATAATATTTAATGTGACTATGTTGGGGAGAGCTGTTTAATCTGTTATTTTGATTTCTCACCTGTTATTTCCTTTGACCTAGGATTCACCTGTCTTCAGTTACATTAGTAACCTTTCTCCCATACAGCCTGTTAAGGAACCTGCAGTTTCTCAAGGTTTTACCGGACTTAATTCTCCTCCCATTGTATTCACATCACCAAGACTCAATCCTCAGAGCCAGTCAAGTTTACTCAAAAGGTTTAATATGTTTTGACTTGACAGAAAGTTCCTCTATGTTTATCTTCAATTTGCGGGCCACGGAGAGTAATAGAGCGATGATGTTAAATGTTATGCAGGTCACAATTTCCTCTATTATCGAGTGCAAAGTTATCTGGACAGGATGGAGGCTGCCGGATTAGTATCGCTGCTGCCAAAAGATCTGAAAAACTGGATACCCAGCTGGGTGGTGGGTTAAATACTTGCCTGGAGAAAGGTTTTGATAGTAGCAGACCCGTGGATGACCAAACTGAAAGTCCCATAGGATGTGCTGACCAGTTCCTGGCTGACGTCGTATGCATTGACTCTTTTAATTCTAATGTTTCAGCAGATTCCAGTTTGAAATACTCTTACGACATTGATCAGCCACCAGTTGAAGTAACTAACTCAAAGGAATCTGCTGGGAAACTTGAATACAAAAACGATGCAAGAGGAAATGAGGAGTACACAGCTGTTGCACCTTCTGCCATGACAAAGCAAACAGACAAGACACATGAAAGGGATGCAACAGTTAATAGGAGGGCAATAGAAATAGATATGACGGCCGAAGATGGTGATATACGAGTTGATCATTGTGAAAAGTCTGGAACCAATTTGTCTGAGAACCTCACTTTGACCAACAAGCATCCGGAAAATTTTATGACCGAGGTCAGTTTCGAATCAGAAGTAAATTCGTCCTTTGATGCAAAATGTTGCATATTCATATATAATCTCCAATTGCAGAATGCAGAAGCCAGGCAGAGAGGTCACGTGGATGATTCCTCTTATTTGCTCTCAGAATCTGTACAGATTTATGAAGGGAATGAAAACTCTGTAAAAACCACTGGAGCCTTGGCAGAACCAGTTCAGAAAGAAGTGCAGAGTAATCCCATGGTATTTAAAGTATCATACTATGTGTTTAATTCTCTGGCAGATTATCTATATTTTTAGAAGTTATTATTTGGGGTTGCTGGTTATTAATGATCTCAATTCAAATAATTGAAGTTCTTATGTATTTCTTTATCAGTAAGCCTGCACAGTCAAATCGTTTTTAGCTGCTTAGTTATCTCATCATTAATTTGGAAGGAATTGCTATGAAATCCATTCAATAACCTTTTTAAGAAGCCTAGTTTAAAAATTCTGTTTTGAAATGTTTTCATGCATTGTCAGTAACATTTTCTTATATCCACTGTACTGTTCTCAATCATTTAAATTTTCTCCCCCCTAAGAAACTCATCTGATTCTTGTTTTTTGACAATTAACTCAAACCAATCTCCTCAAGCTTCTTATCATGCATTTCTACTTATCTTTCCCGATGCACATATGTTGAACATGCACCTATCTTTCGAATTGTGAAGTAAGATTATCCTGTTTAAAACAATCTGTTATATTGATGCCAAATGTAATTTACAGCATATTATTCTTAGGCATTACTTAAGATAATCTTTGTGAATAACTTAAATCGTTTGATATTGATTTCTGTTAAAAGTGCTTAATTTGATGAGGATATATTTAACAAAATGAAGTTCAAAAAGTTGCATCAATTGTGCTGAATTTTAGGCAGTTCGGACTTTAACTTTCTTCAATTTTGGTTTCTTATGATGCACTAAAAATGATGGAAGGTACTCCATCGGTTGATGTCTATTAACTTATTGCTTACAGTTGAACCAACCCCAATAGCACGCCATAGTTGAATGATAATTCACCAGTGTTTAGAAACGGTGCTCATGTATATGCATATTCTATGGATAGAGAAATTTGTTGAATTATAACCTCTAGGACTCACAATAATTGATAAAATCTTCTGTGTTCTTGCACACATATATCACATTCTAAGTTCTTATAGGAGTAGATTTTATTTGAATGGCAAGTGAAGAAAATATTTTTTGTTTGGGTTCTAGTTATACAATATCTCGGAATTTTGAGCTTTCCTTTTTCTTAAATAAGCATTAAGCACTTCTTGAAATATTTTCTCACTAGAAGGTTTTCACAAATTTATTAGGCTGCTCAACACAGTGGCTTGCCTGTACGTTGTCTCCAGTTTGAAGATGCTCAGCAGAAAGTAATAACAAATAGGCATGTAGATAACCCTTTAGGTATTGAGAATAGTTCAAGACCACTTGCCCCTTCTGCAGATAGAGAGGGCCCCAAATCACCATCCTTGGAGACACCACCATCTTCCATTAGTCAAGCTGGCGTGACCCAGCACATGGTTTATCCTAGAAATAGAGGGAATTATAGCATAAAAGTTCCGATGCCTTTAGGTATTGGTTTGCACCTAAATAGCATTGTCAGTACCATGCAAGCAGGAGCTGGAGAAACTATAATTGTGAGATCATCTGAAAAGGGTAATTTTAGTATATGGGACGAGCAACAAGTGACTCCTGTGAGCTCTCATCTACCGGACAACTCTAAGGACTCTACATTTTTGTCTGCGTCGGAGAGTGTTCTAGGAAGCGCTCATGACAGTAGGCTTGACGATCATGCCTCGGTGGCAGCTAATTCTGCTACTTCTTTGTCCACTTACGACGTGAAACCTTTGGACAACCCTGTGGTCTGTAATCCAATCAAAGATCAATCAACTCCAGTTAACAAGAGGAAGTACAACACTGGAAATGCTGATGATGCTGAGGAGTTCAGCAAGTCAAGCCCCAAAAACAAGAGGCAAGTGTATGAGTTATCCTATATAGCAATGAATTTAAATGTTTGTCTTACTACAATATTTTGGTTGTAATCTCTCCAGGAAGAAAACATTCGAGTCCAGTGATGATTACAGTTGCAAACGTTGCAATTGCAAGAAGTCTAAATGCTTGAAGCTGTAAGCGCATAAAATGTTTTTGCCAATTTGGATTTGCACTTCCATCATGTGCTTTTGTAATTTGTTTCCTTGTAGTTACTGTGATTGCTTTGCTGCTGGAATATATTGTGCGGAACCTTGTTCTTGCCAAGGATGCTTTAACAGACCCGAATATGAGGATACAGTTCTAGAGATACGCCAACAAATTGAATCTCGCAATCCTCTGGCATTTGCTCCAAAGATTGTACAGAACTTCAATGAACCACCTTCAAGCATTTGTCGGGTATTGAGGCATCAAAATTTATAATTATGCCGTACAACAATGCAATATTAACTGAAATACAAAGTTGAAATGTTCACAGGAAGACGAGACTCAGTTATCAAAGTCCACCGGAAGGCACAAAAGAGGGTGCAATTGCAAGAAGTCGATGTGCCTCAAAAAGTACTGTGAGTGCTATCAGGTATATGGGTGTGCTTGTATGCATATTTATCTTCATCGTATTTTTTGGGAGAAGGGGTGAGGGGGTTGGGTATCAGTCTCAGAACCTCTTGAGTCATGCTAAGTACTACTTAATTGCACTTGCTCTGATTAAACTTGTTTCTTTGCACCTTATGGACAGGCAAAAGTTGGTTGTTCTGATGGATGCCGATGCGAAGGATGTAAAAATGTCCATGGCCAAAAGGGAGGTATGATTTGCATCAAGGTTTTTTTGGTTCTGTTATCAGATTGCATGAGATTCTACCTGTTAATACTCAGGAGACTTTAGGAATAGATATTAATGTGACTGAACAGGCTAATAAAAGTATAAATTGCTCACTATGGAAATGACCTGGAGGTGCTGGGAGACGAGGAGAGCGTAATGACAAGTACGAAGATAGATCTTTTCTTGTACTACAACAACAAAGTGATAGATAGCATTTAAATTTTACGAATTATAAAGTATATAACTGTGAACCATTTATGGCTTTACTTCTATTTGAACTGGATTCTCCATCTTTCAGAATATGGCATGAATAAGGATGTGGGCATGCAAGGAACTGATGAAACAACAGATGGCTGCTTTGTTAAAAAACTTGAAATTGTGGGGTCTGGAAATGTTTTACATAATACTGAGCTATGCAATCCTCATAATTTGACGCCAGTGACACCGTCATTCCAATACTCGGAGTAAGATTAATTCTGATTAGATACATTTCAATCCCAATGCACTAATTTCTGATCAAATGGTTAACTAATTACTTGTAATTTGAAATTGCTTCATAAGCAGTAATCTTGTTTCCTTTTTCTCTTTCTGAATTGTATAGCCAGGGAAAGGGTACATCAAAAGCCTGGTTCCCTTATGGAAAATACTTCCAGTCACCAGAATCCGGTTCCACCTTCGGGGCACCATGCATCAGGTTCCCGAGGTCTCCTAGAAATTCAGATGATCCTGATATGATCTCAGAAACTTCTAAAGAACTAGATCTAGTTTCTTTTGATCATGAACTAGAATACCACAAAGCAGGAGCAGTAAATGATTTCTCATCCGGGTACCATGGACATGGCAATATGGAGCTTCTTGCCGTTCCACCAAATGCACAAGAATGGGAAAATAATTTTAAAGTTCAACCAAGTGGACATTTTTCTTCGGCAAGTTCCCTTCGTTGGCGTGGTTCACCTATCACCCCTATGGCTCAGTTTAGCGGGAGTAAATTTCCACAAGCCTTTGAATTTTATGATGATTTACACAATGTCATGGAAGATGACACACCAGAGATACTGAAGGACACTCCTTGCCCACTCAATGCTGTGAAAGTAAGCTCTCCAAATAAGAAGCGAGTTTCTCCCCCTCATGGTCATACGTGCGAGCTGGGTTCAAGCTCATCAGCAGGCGTGAGAATTGCCCGCAAGTTCATATTGCAAGCCGTTCCCTCATTCCCACCTCTTACACCATGCGTTGAATCTAAAAACAGTGGACAAGAGAAGACATAATCCACAGAGTTGTAGTAGCAGCATACGACATAAATAATGAGGTAAGTCTTGACAATTGCATTCAATTTTTTCTTATGGTTGTGGGAAAATGGAAAAGTTTTTTCTGGGCATCACAATGTTATCCTGTTATTTCTGTTTTCCTGGGGACTTGCTGTATGATAGTGCATAGGCTACCCACAAATGGCTTTTCATCCATATTAATGAAAGCAACCTTTAGGTCATTATAATCTGCCAGGTATAGAATGTTTTACCTTTGTATCACTTGTGACATGTTTGGTAGGGAGACATTATCAAGGAAGAAAAAGAAATTAAAAATCACGTACATTATTCTATTTAGTCAGGTGTACTGAATATGCACTTCGGAGCACAAGCATAACTCATGTTGTAATCTTGCTGTTTAGATGTCGCTATCAGAAATCGAAGTTGCAATGGTTTTGAAGGCCTCACGTACAAAGACGGAAGAAAGCCTCCAGTAGAACGGAAAGATTTCCAGATGTAGAGCATCCTGTCCATCTGTCTTCATATTCATTGCTTTAGATGCTGCACGTCGCTATACTTTGTTGGTTAGAGAAAAACAAAAACTAGTCGCCATTTTCAATTTTCCATGACATGAATGCCATGTTCCGAGGGCAGGAGACTCATCTTTTATGTTTGATTTTCGTCCTCTTACTGTCATCACAGATAATCATTTTGACAGTGCAGCACTTCTTTTCTTTCCATCTTTTCATAGAGTTATCTTTTAGAAAATAAGAAGTTGAAATTGGTTATTGCTTGCCTGGAATGCTCTTTTGGTGTTTCTAATCATTGCTCTCCAAGTTGCCTTGTTAACTTAAAGATGTAATTTAGAATGATACATTGATTAATATGTTGCACTGAAAAGTAGATTTATAAATACTCCTTTATAAAGTAGTTATTTTAATGTAAATTTAATGTACTTTCTAAAATAAAAAAGAGTAATGTTATTCAATACTACTGGGATCAAGTATTAATTTAAATGACATTAAATAATAGATTCATTTAAATGTAATGTCGCGTGAATCATTTAATTGAATTTATTACGTGTGGTCCATTAGACTGATGTTTTAGTATCATTGATGCTTGATAGTATTATTCAACGAAAATTACTTTTGTGCAAACCCGTGTAGGCAAGAAGTTTATTTAAATGTAAGTTTAATGTAGTTTCTAAAAGAAATTAGTGTAGGTGAGAAGCTTGGTCTTGTTGCTAAATTGTTTTTAGGCTTCACCTAGGTTTGAAGCTTTATTTTGTTATTTAGTTCCTGTTTGGTAGACATTATAATCTATATTAATTGAAGTTAAAGTCAATTAACTAATTTTAATTATATATTTTATGAGGCCTAAAATTTTTTAACCATGCATTTTATCAACTTTTGTAAAATTTATTAAAAAATTGATTTTAATCCTCACCAAACTGGGATTTAGTCAATATTCTACGTATTTTTAGAACATTGAACCAAACATAGAAGTGTGGCTTTCAGTTAATTATTTGGGTAATTCATTATAGCAAATGTCCCCAACCTTTGAGGTCATCTGCACTTCCTCAACCTTTTTTTCCTGGACGATGGAATCCCCAACCTTTGAAAAACAGGCAGTGTTCATCCAGATGGATGAATTTCAACTATTTTTCCATTATTCAATTATTTGACCAGGATTCTTTAAATTGAAAAGGGTAAAATTGTGTTTTCCTTATTTGTAATTAAAGCAATTAAAAAAGAAAATTCAGAAAAAACAAAAGGAAAAGAATAAAGAAAAAATTAAAAAAAATCAGAAAAATTTCCACGTAAATCTTGTATTATCATCCTCTATTTTTTTCTGACTTTTAAATAAATTTCTTGAACAAGGATCCCTTGAGCAAATCGAAGAATTGGTCTCAATTCTCAACATCATTTTTATAACAATGCTTCTTTTTTAAGTCTACACAAAAAATGTTGAAATCCTCAGTATCATAACCACTTAATTCATCCTCTGATAGCTATAATCAATGCAGTAAATTTTGAGGTTGAATTATACAGCAAAAGCAAGCATCAACATTTGATCAAATAAAAGAATCTACCAAAAGCACATAAAAATGAACTTCAAAATAAATTCATTGATCAGCAGCCTTACATTTGAAGGGTGAAATCAAATTACAGCTTAAGTTTGAAAGTTCAGGTAAAAGGAAAATGGAAAGTGAAAAAAGAGAAAATAAAGGCAGAAGTTTCTTTGATCTCTTCTTGTAAGAGAAGGAACCAAGGGTAAAACATCAATGAAATAGGCATCATTTATCTTCAGCAATACAAAATAGAGACAATTATGAACCGCATATGTATAAACTTCCCATCTTATTTAAGCTACATCTTTCTATAGCTGTTGCACTTATTTTTTCTTTCTTCATGTATACCCCATGCTTCCTCGTACACCTTCTAAGAATTAAGATCCCCCAAGCCCCAATCTTGCAGTTAACCAGCGACAGACGTCTTCCATTTCTTCAGGAATGGTATAATGGCCAAGTCTGTGTGAAAGAAATGCGGGAAAACAATGAATAAGCAAAGCGAGAAATCAATTAACCTGGTTTTATTTATGAAAACAGAATCACGGTTATCAAAGTACGAGCATATAAATACCCGTCATATGTTCTAAATGTAAGATTTTGAAACCCAGCTGAACTTAATGTACGTGCAGATTTTTCTCCATGTTTGTAAGCCACCACTTCATCTCCTGAAACAGAAATAGCATGGTAATTTGATAAGACTGTAAAATCATATGAAAATTTCCTCCACGGTAAACCTGAACTTAAAAGCCCCATTAGGATGTCCTTTTTGCCCATGAAGTCCTACATTTGTCATGCCAAATGGAGAATGACAAATCAATTATGATGGTGCTTGTGTCTTTTTGTGCGTTATTAAGATTTAAGGTATATATAGTTTAAATAACTGCCGGGAGGCCTATTTCTTTCCACAATAAATTTAAGACTTCCTTGCACAAGCAATCTTAAAGCATGTGTACTCTCTGGTAGATCATTTAAACTAATCCCTTGAGAAGGGCTCTCAAAGAAAAACCTGGTGAGCCCAAATTTTATTGTTGAAATCCAAAATTTACTATGCACGGAACCTGCCCTTCAGAATAGCAGGTCTAAAAGTATTTCCAAAGCAAAATGAATATAACTGCAAATAGGCTATAGACCTTAATATTGAAAAATTAAAATACACATAAATGTAAGTACCAGGTCCATGACAGAGTAAAATAGGCAATGTCGCTGCACGCGCTACAGTGTCATTGGATTCCTTCAGCTGGTTTCTCAGTATCCTAGAAAATAATCAGTTGCTGAGTGCAAAGAAACATGTGACTACCAAGAGCATGCTCCGGTAGGGTACTAATGTTGTGTGCTCGAGAGTATAAATGAAGTAATACCTTGAACATGGTAGCCAGCCACTAAGACCGACAACAGAGCTCAGGTTAACTGGGTACGGGTTTCTGTTTCCGTACCGCCCAAAAACATGACACGTGGCTGAGTAGAGAGCTGTTGCAGCACCCATACTAAATCCCCCAACACCTAGTTTAACTGTAGAAAATAACAAAATTATACATATCTATAAGCAATTATAGATTGCTGACCCTCTTGAAGTAGCTAGACTCTCTACAGTAATGGAGCTTTCCTTTTTCATCAACATAAATATCAGGAAACTGGATAAGGGAGATATCATATGACCAGTTCAATTCTGGATAATGAGGTTGGTGGAATATCAATTGACATAATATCTAGTAGAGAAATATCATATCTGGTAAAAATTAGATAATGTACTTTAAAGTTGATGATAATTTATGGAAAATTGTTATAACAATTTAAAAGAAAATATGACACGCTACAAAAACATCGACTTCGTTAATTTTATGAACAACTTTCTTGAAGCATCACTATCGACTTTACTTGCAAATACATTTTTTAAAGGCTAATGAAAGGTCATGATCAAGTTACTGATGACAAAAACTTAAATTCAGACCATCCTAAACCTGTCTGGACATCCTAATGTTGATTACTAAGAGTGAACGAGATATCAAAATTGTTGTTTCTGCAATGAACCAGACATCAGAAGTGAGAAAATTACCACTTCTGGGCTTTAAGTTCACACAGCATATTAACCAACTAAATTTGCTGATTTCCAACAATTGGAAGTCTCACCAGGAGTCCAACGTCCTATAACAACTCTTACCTAACGATTAGTTCATGCATGCATTATTGGTTCTTTCGGTGATGATCTCTAGATGAATACGAAAAAGAAATTGTGCAATGTAAACTTCGGATTTGTAGAAAGTATGTTAGATGTAATTTTGAATAAGATGCTAAAATATAAAGTACCCAAAATGATGCGATCTATGATACGAGGGCAAGTCCGGACAAAGATCCATAGATTGTTGATGAAGGGCCTATGACTAGGTTGCAAGCGAAGCGGGTCGAAGAAGCAATGTAACTATTTGCTCAAGCCACAGTGGACAAAATATTGATCACAACAAGCAAAGAGACAAGTTTCATGTTAAGCATGGGAGATGAAACGAAGTTGAGCAATTTGATTCAAGCAATCAACGGGGCGGAACAACTATGCGACCACATAGTTATTCAGGGCATGAGGTCGCATGCCACTTTACCGAGGCCACAAAGGAGAAGCCCAGCTGATCTATGCAACCACATAGACTTACACTATGCGGCCGCATAGTGTATTTTCCGACTACGAATTTTTCAAATTTCGCGCAATCTTCTATTTTAGTTAAAACTCATTTTGTGATATCTTTTGTTATTTTTAGAGTT
>CAIGRT010116330.1:0-12572 GCA_903798405.1 Fraxinus platypoda | reverse complement strand
TATTAATAAGGACACACATTTGATATTTGATTTCATTAAGAAGATTATTAGAACATGTTTGGTTGTCTTTAGAAGCAGGTCATATTCACTTTTAAGTCACTTATAATGTTCAAAATGATTTTAGAATTATTTATTTACAAATGAACTTCTTTTTTAAGAAATAAACTCTTTGAACTTACTTTTCAATACAATAACTTTTAAGAATAGCCAAACATGCCCATAAAAAATAGAAAATGCACTTGNTATTAATAAGGACACACATTTGATATTTGATTTCATTAAGAAGATTATTAGAACATGTTTGGTTGTCTTTAGAAGCAGGTCATATTCACTTTTAAGTCACTTATAATGTTCAAAATGATTTTAGAATTATTTATTTACAAATGAACTTCTTTTTTAAGAAATAAACTCTTTGAACTTACTTTTCAATACAATAACTTTTAAGAATAGCCAAACATGCCCATAAAAAATAGAAAATGCACTTGAACTAATGATTTTACTAAGAAGCTCACTCTTAAGAGACCTTTTTAGCAAAATAAATAAATAAATAATTTTTTTATTTTTGAAATTTTCACATTCATTTTATAATAAGTTATAATAAATGAAAGCATAAAAACTTCTAATCAAAATGAGGAAATTTTCTAAAAAGTACCAAAATAGAGTGGAAGTGAAAATAGGGTTCTTTTTTTTTAACTTTCTTAAAAATTACCTCAAATTTTTACTCAATAATTGAGAATCGAATAGTTAATCTTTACAAAATTGATCTTATTACTCTCGACAACAAGTGCTCACGAACTATTTCATATAATTTGCATCCAAAAGATATGAAATATTGATAGTTAGCTCTCTATCTGTCGGTCAAGAAACGACTATTTAAAGTGCACATAAGGGGAGATAAATGTAATCTTTAGGTTTTATTGAAGTGGAAAACAGGTAAGTCAGACAGGATAAAAAGAAGAAAAGAGAAAGATTGGTATCATTTTACAAATGCAGCTTTCATTGACTACACTATGAAAATAATTATGGCCTTTAGAATGGGAAATTTATGAAGAGGGTCCAACATCTTACTAGACAATGCAATAGAATTAATACATTCTCTATATTTTCTGACAAAAAAAAGTGTAAATTAAAATTAAGGATGTTTAATTCTAATTTGAGGGCAAATTGTTTCATCTTTCAAATTTTGCTATTTGTAACATAATCACTTGTATATGCAATTTATTCAATCACATGTTATAAACAAAGTTATTTATTATTGTTGAATCACTTCATCTAAATAATAATAATAAAAAGTTTAATTCTGCATGATCACCGTGTGAAGATCGAATTCATTTTTTCATTTATTGTTATACAATATTAAATCACCTTATTTAAAAACTTTATTTAATTCCGAGAGAAATGACACTTTTATTCATATAAATTACATCTTTAACAACTATCTATCTACCTTTTAAAATGTTTAAATGAATTAATTAGAAATACAATGAGTCATTTTCTTACTAATATATTGATATATTTTAGATATATATGCGATCACCTCAAAAATGAAAAGTAAGATTGAAAAGACCTAAGACAAGTCATGTTAAAATTTATTATGAAAAGGTTGCATTTCCACAAGATACGAAACAAGATTTCTCTAATCATATTGTGGACCAAAGATACCCAAAATATACATTAAAATTTAGTAAAATTAGGTCCTACCATTACAACATGATCATGTTCATTTTGTAGGTGGTGATGATCCTATGTACCTAGTAATCACTAGGTGTGTAGAATATCAAAATGATACATCGTTATCCTTTTTTCATTTTTCAACTTTTCTTCTTTTTAAAAGACGAGCTACTTGAATTGTCACGATTCATCCTTGGATATCTTTATCGCGTGCAATTGAACAGAATTAAGGATAAGGGATTGTTTTACTTGAAGTGTAGGCCTTGAGAATCAACCGGCTTTGACATTTTGTCATATCATCTTACTTTCCAAATTTATTGGATGTAAAGAAAAGGAAAACTCGATATCCTTTATTCACTTTGTCGAACTTTTTCAAAAACATTGATTCTTTTATCCTTTTGTAGAGTATGAGATCGATCAAGAAAGCATCCCTACCCTTCATTCATTTTGTCTTCATTTTTTTTATCCTCTTTCAAGGGCAAGTCACTGGAGTTGTTGAGACAAAGATTGGCTCATAGTATCTTCGAGTTCCAAAAAAGAACATGTTTAGAATACATAATTAGATGTTTGATATTCGAACATACTTAAGGAACATTACCATATAATAAAAATTATCAATTTGTCATATGTAATTTTATCTATTTCAGAGTTCCAATCATGTAAAAAGAGTATTTTTTTTTTTTTTTTATATTCATAATTTAAAGATTTTCACACTAACTTTTATAGGTTTTTTTTATATATAATTTTATGTATTTGCTTAAATTTTAAATTTTATGGGTCTCATTATCATTATCTCAGAACAACGAGATGCTTCTTGTTCCCTCTTACAAATTTGACACATTGAGAGACGCGTGAATTTATTTAAATGACAAGTCGAACGAGGCTTCTGTGATCATTTAAACTCTTCAAATCTAGTTTTCTGCTCAAAACTTGAAAAAGCCTTCTTCATCCATCGACAACATGCGCGAATCGATACAAGTTAGGGTTCGCATTAATAGTTTGACAGTTTGTACAACCAGTTGAAGGAGATGTGATCATTTAAACTCTTCAAATCTAGTTTTCTGCTCAAAACTTGAAAAAGCCTTCTTCATCCATCGACAACATGCGCAAATCGATACAAGTTAGGGTTCGCTTTAATAGTTTGACAGTTTGTACAACCAGTTGAAGGAGAGAGATGGGTTTAGGATTTCATGGTAACGCCAAGCTCATAGAAGTTTGTGCCCTGAATTGTTACCATCGAAGCAGTGGTACAAGATGCATGCAACTGCGGAGTTGATGAACATCAAGATCAAGGTATTTTCCTGAACTACTTTTATGTTACATTTAACCAACTTCAGTTTGATTTCACATGTAACAATTATCATAAATGTCATTGGTTAATAGTATTCATCTCATCTTGGCTTAGATGGATGAACAACGATGTCGTTGGAGGACTGCCCGGAGGGCAAGTCCGCACCTTCTTCCGGTTGAAAATGAAGAAGTGGTTGCGACGAAGAAGCGGTGATCTTCGCGCATTCAATTATCATCTGCATCAGCCTGAATTTCGTTCACTAGGAGTGGTAAGAAGAGAGAAATTAAAAACATTCATTAATTCGAAAGTGTTGATTTGAATGCAAGAATAGTAAAACAAATTTTAAGGTTGACACTTTCATCAACAAGCTGCAAGTCATGGTGTAAAGAGAGATAATGAATTTAAAGTTTCTCCGTTAATCGTAAAACAAGTCTTGCTAGGGTGATCGTATTTGCAACTACGATTGAAGTGATTTTGTTTCCTTGTCACTTCCATTCGTTATCTACGTGCACAAACTGTCCTCCATACAACACGATTAATCTTAGATTATCACTCATACATAAAAATTTGAGATAGAAATGATAAGCATTCGACATAATTAATATATCCGACTTTAATCGCATGCAAGAGGCACCAATGAATAAATGATACATAACAGTTGCATACCGATTAAACATATAGTTAAAATATACATCCGACAATTAGTAGGAGTGTCAATGTAGCTCGCTGGCCGGGACGGCCCGTGGCTCGGCTCGAGAAAAGCTCGAGTCGGGCCGGCTCATGGCTCGGGCCGAGCCCCATTTTGGGATGTCGGCTCGTCGAGCCACACGGGCCATTTCTAGCCCGTGACAAGCCGAGCCTAAAAAATAAAAATAAAAAAAAATAAAAAATAGTGCCCTGCAATCTTTTTAAAAAAAGTTTGAAAAATAATTAAAAATTTAAAAAATAATAAAAAGTTTACAAGCGACCAACGTTGTGGGCAGCTATTGTAGCAATAGTTATTTTTTTAAAAGGCAGTTAAACGTCAGTTTTTAAAGGTAGACTACAATAGTTGTCTTTTTAAAGTTGGTGTTCAAAATGAAGTTGATATTGTAAGTTTTTAAATTGATTAGTTTAAAAAATACGCAAATTTTTAAATTTATTTGTTTCAAAAAAATTGTACACGAAATATTTTATTCGTGTACAATTTTAACTCCGCCTACAGTAATTGTAGTCAGTCCCGAACTCGAAAAAAAGTGGAGAATTCTAACTTTTATTTGATTTATAATTTGTATAAATTGCACAAATTTTAAATTTTTTTAAAAAAATTAATTTGTCATAAATAAAAAAAATAGCGAGTCGAGTCGGCTTGCTAAGCCTCAAGACAAAAGCTCAGATCGAGCCTAAATTTTTTTGCCAAGCACAAGCTCGGTTCATTTCGGGCCAAAAAAAGATCGAACCATTTTTACTCGAGTCGAGCCCGAGCTTCAAGTTCTAGCTCGCGAGTCGGTTTTGACTCGTTGACAACCCTAAAACTTAGTAAATGTCGAATTTGACATTTGAACTATCGATCTTCATAGTTAGCTCCGGCAAGTTAGCATTTAATGAGTGTGATGGCAATACATTCTTCATGAAGCATTAAATATGTTCATCAATACAACTACTAAATGACAAAATCTTGATAAAGAATTTACACAATGTTTTATTAAATAAGGAATATTTAAAAATTTTATGGAGGATATTGCTATATTAAGTCAAAATAGTTTACAAAACTAATCCAATGAATGAATAATAATTTGCAAAGTAATATGAGTATGTTGTATTTAACAATTCCAAAATAGTAAGTTATAAGATAAAAACATTTAACAAATTGTAAATACTAATATCTGAAAATGGGAGATGAATCCACTATTGCTTTCTTCTTCATAATTGAATCGAAAAAAAAACTTATGTTTTATCACCCATCTACTTAGCAAAATCTCATGACATTTTTTTTTTTTAACAATTTTATATTATGTAGATTCATGTGTGTTTCTTCTTACACAAGCTAAGTGATAAGTGTATTGCATACACTTATTCAGGACCTAAAACAATGCTATTTTTTATTTTTTTTGATGGAATATAGTTTAATTTGTTGTATATTGTGTTTATTATGTATAACTCAATGATTGGATGAAGAATTTGAGGAAAAAGGGAAAATAGAGAAAAACGACGAAAAAAAATTATGTAGACTAAAGTGCAACATTTCAATAGTTGGATCGGACCACAAGAGATTGATTGAAGATGCTACAAGTTCAATGAGATACAACTGAAAGATAAATGAACGAAATTACAAGTGAAAATAATCAAAATGCATTGAGGGAAAGTTCAGGGACCAAATTGCGAAAACTGAAACCTGAACACAACCATGCGGTCGCAAGGGAGAAAAGTGATGCGGCTGGACTTGAACCTAAAACATCAATAGGTCCCGTGATGCAGCCTATCATGCAGTTCCAATGAGAAGTACCATCTGGCCTCAAGGCCCTTTTTTGGGGGGAAAATTCTAATTTTCTTCTTTTGAGGAAACTCTATATGGAAACAATCTTTTGGCATCTTTTAAAAGTCAAAACACGGACTGAACGGGGGCAAGCTTCATTCTACCCAATTTTCATGATATTCTACCATACTTTGGAGGCGGAAAATAAGTCTAGAGAGCGAATCAAGGCAAATTACATAAGAAGATCGAAGATTTATAACCGGTTTTCAAGATTCAAGCTAAGAACGTAGATTTCTCATATTTTTTCATTCTTTATTATTTCTGGGTCATGTCAATTAAATCTTTCATGTATAATTTTATCATGAATATGCTAGGCTAAACATTTAGTAATGCAACTTGTTAACTGTTATTTTTAATTCTAGACTGATTGATTTTAGTAATTTCTTGGATTTTTGATTACTTATGCATAAATATTTTGTTACTTAAATGATTGGCCACCATTTAGATAACTTGTCGCGTATTCGTAGCGTTGAGAGACTCACGGCAGATAGAACACTGCATATTTAATACACGGACAATATGTATTATGGATAATATTTATAGCGTGTACAATTGCGTGTGATGACCCTGTGAATTAATGCATATTTTTCGTACATATTCGGATTGAGAATGTGATGGGTCGTGTTAAACATGTGTTTAATATATTTTGAAAAAGAATGTTGAATAAAATTGGATTGTCGATTGTCATCAACATTATAAAAATACTACTTTATACGAGTCGAGAATTGGCAATAGCATTAATAAGTGGATTCTGATATCCAATATATTCACTTCATTATTTGATAAAAACAAATCTTTATTGCTTTCATAGTTAAAATTACTATACAAACCAATCAATTTCTTTTGTGTTACAATACTTCGAATTTAGTAATAATCAGTACACTAAAGCTAAACAATATTTTTCGTGAGACGATACTCTTAACTTACTTAATCTATTACTTGTCAATGATTGCGTACGCTTGCGGGATTTCATCGAACATTAAGCGTTCTCTATAAAAGTGCAAACCCAAGTGCACGAGTAGCGTTCAAGTAATAAAGTGGACTTTTTGAATCCGGATTGTTAATCCCTCGAGGAATGTTTATTTTTTATTACACAACTTTAATCAATTTAATTCTAACAAAGAAAACAAACACACAATAAGGATTTGATTTTGGAAAATAACTAAAATTCTACAAAATAAGAAAAATATAAACACTTGAAAATTTTGGAGGAAAACATGGTTAGAATTTATGATTTCGTTTAACTGTCGTCTAATTAATTTCTCTACAAACTACTCATTTACAATATTAGACTCGATTTTCCAAGTTTAGTTGATTACCTCTCTAGCGGAATTAACCATAATTGATTCGTTTAACCTACTATATCTTTATATCGATTAAAATCAAACGATCGCATTAAGCTCTTGTTTGATCTTCATTTTTTTGGGGAGGTGGGGGGATGTGATTTTGAATAGTAATTTTTTGGAAAATGTGTAGTTAAGAAAATAAGAAAAGTTTTCGATTTATGTGTATAATTATCTTGTTGAAAAATATGTGGTTGAAAATAAGTTTTTAAAAAATGGGTTTTTAAAAAAATGGGGTTCAAATAAGACCTTAATCTTTGTGAAAATAACTCAATGGGTCACCTAGGGTTAGAAGTATATCTTCATCCCTTATAAGAACTTAAGATTTCTACTATTTGATTTAAAATGCACAATTTTTTCTCGAATGATTTATAAATCATTAAACACAATCATCTATTAGCTATATAAATGAAAATGAAATAACAATAATAGTAAAATCGCATGAACATAAGTAATTTAACATCAAAGAGCAAATATTGAAAATCAATTAAATCTAAGTCAAGTTACTATCCTAAAATTCAAGACAAAAATTTAGCTCATTTTATACATGTGATAAAAAGGGAGAATAATAAAAAGTTTGACAAAATAATAGAGAAAATACAAAATTATAGAAAAAAACACTTTTGGTTGAATTTGTGAAGATGAAAATGTCAAACTCTTGATTTTTTCAATATTTCTCCTACTCCTTAATTGTTTCTCTTTGTGCTCTTGGTTTTGTCCAAAAATGTCAAGAAAATTTAAAGAAAATGAAAAGAAGAGGAAAGAAGAAGACAGAATCAAGTCCCAGGCTGCCGGTTTTAACATTTAAAACCTAGAAATTTGCAGTCAAGTCCCTGGGTTTTGAAAAAACATTAACAATGGTCCCAGCAATTTTTAATTTTAATTTTTATTTAAAATGGTGCCTAAGCTCCAACTCTCTGCCAAAACCAAACCATTGGTTTCATGCCCCTCTTTTCATTTTTTTCTTTTTTGCATACAAGTCCCCTAGAAATTTTCACACTAGGTCCTTCAATTATGATATTGTACAATTTGTTCGTCTAGTTTTGACTTTTCTTTCTATTATGCCCTTCATTAATTGCAAAATCAAGTCCTTAAGCTATCTATCCTTGTGCAATTTGATCCCCAACTTCACATTTTTGCATGATTTTGGTCCCTTTTCTCTTCCTTCGTGTCTGTTCCCTTTCAAATGATGATTTTTTTTCCTAAAAAAACCATAATTACACAGTAGTGATCGAAATGTGCTCAATTTAATCAATAATTAACTTATTTGGGTATTAAATAAGCCTCCGTTTGGCTCCCATTATTTGATGTTATAATTTTTGAAACAGTGCTTTTTGGAGAATATGTAATTGAAAAATAATGAAAAGTTTTTAGTTTATGTATAATATTATTTTACTGGAGAATGTGTGGTTAAAAAGAAAATGGAGAAAAATGAATTATAAATTTAATGAGAACCAAAAGCATCATATCATATCATTAATTGAGTAATAAATGCATAAAAAAAGATCATTAAAAGGGTAATTAAGACATTTTGCACCTGGAAAAAGGCATTTTTGAGCATCTTTTCAAAAAATGACAAATTTTTTGTCCATTGATGTTGTGGGAACATCTATGCAAAATCCTCTTTATTTAAATGGCAAGTACTTGAACTAGGCTACACATACGAAGATTGTGTGAAACTATATAGTTTGGCGTACAATACTAAACTAAACAATATAATTAATTATATTTTTAATATTAATATTGTTCACTCTATAGGAACTTAAATTATTCTTGAACTTAAAAATGAACCAACAATGCATATATTACATATATGCGTGTATATGATTATGAGGGCTGGTTCTCATCAATTGTTGGGCTAGCTCAATATTGTTACACCAAGATTGCACTTCGTTTGGCCTTCTTTATCAAATTGGTTAGCTCTATATCTATGGAAATTCAACTATTTTCAAAACGTAAGACGTGACTAGTTGATTATAGGTGTCAAAATAGACAAGTAGACTCTCGTAGACTCATATGCATGTAAGCCCCACTTAGGTCCATAGTGAGTCTAAACCAGATAAACTAAAAATATAGTCTACACCTATATCGAATTGTCTTCGCAATCTTTAATGAAGGGACAATAAACTTGTCGACACTATGAGCACACGGATCACATTGAGTCAACGCATCTTTTTAATCTATAATTGAAAATTTTAAACATTTTTATTGGCATATTAGCAAATTATATAGCAAAAGTGTCCGTTAAAAATATAAAAAAGTCACTTTACTAGTAGAATTTTGTAGTAACAACACAACTTTTTTTCAATTAATCGAGCCAACTAGCCGACTCTCGTGGTTGCTGGGATGAAAATCATAATTGGTGGACCAACCCACAAATTGGCAGCAGGCTGGGCTTGTTGCAGTCTGGTTTTCAATGGTTTTGGTCTCTCAAGCCTGGGCTACCCATCGACCCCATTTTGACACCACTATGATTGGTCCTAAATAGGTATGGAACCGGGATGGAGTGGTCCCGCTCCGTCAGGGATTTTTGGCAGGCAAGACACGACGTGGACGAAATTAGAATATTCTCATTATAATTTAAATTAAAAATTAAAAATAATATAAAAAGATCGAGACTGAGACCATGTTCTATATCCTATATTATGGGGGGTGGGGATAATTTATTTTAATTTGATTGTTACCTTATTCATTTTTTATCGACTAATCAACGGATATTATCGTCATTAGATTACGATGTTGTCGACAAGTTTATTGAATATAAAGTGCAAAACCGAAGGTAAATATAGAGTTCTTAATTCTAAGCATAAGATTTGTATTAATAAAGATCATTAACTCCAATTATTAGTATTGATTAATACAATATTATATTGATTTATTTTGACATATTTTAATAAAAGCTATATTAAGTTTGGTTATGAAAAAAAAAAAAAAATTATGAGAGGTTTTTGTAATATTCGTAACAGTATAGGGTGCTTTTGCAATAGTTAAAAACTTAAGGGAAGTTTATGTAATTTTCTCGAATATAATAGGAAAGGAAAGTGAATAGCATGTATAGTAGTACCAACTACCTCTCCCAACAAGCAACTTCCTTTCTCACACCATACCCCATAAATCTTCACACACGCTCGAGCGCACGGATAATCTGAAGCTCTGTAATTTGTGAATATTTGTTCATATATGTCAGAGAGAGATTTGAGGAGAAGGATCACTGCGTACCGTAGAGCTAATAGCAGAAGCAGAACCGGAAAATCATCGCCATCGCCGGCACCGTCGCGGTTAAAATTTCGGAGTAGTAGGCCACCGGTTGATGTCCGGTCGAGGAAGTCATCGGAGAACTTGAGGATTTTGCAGAGATCCAAGTCAGAGCCGTTGCTATGGAGAGCTGGATGTGGAGAGGATGATCGGAGCTTGACGCCGTTGACTGAGATAGATGTAGGAGTGCTTTACCGGCCGCAGACATGCACTGATATATTCTCGTCACCGGAGCATTTGGTGCCTCGGTCTCCAAATTTCGAGGTGAGATGGATTTGTCAATAATTAATTATTTCTCGCGTCTGATTGGTTGCTATTAACTACTCAGATTTAGATATTATTATGCTATTTTTAATTATTTGCTTTTGTCTACTAAATTATAGAAATCGAAATTTTGTAAATAGTTGAATTAGATTAAAAAAATAACAATTTTGTTCTCAATAAATTGGTCAGTTGCATGAATTTTTTTGGATATGAAATTTATAACCATAGCGTGTTATTGGATTTATTTATGGCATGTTTACCACAATAGACTAAAAATATTTGTTAGTGGAGAGATGTATAGTAAAATTTAGGGGTTGTTTGACAAAGCTAATGGTTAAAAGTTCAGTAGATTTTGATAAAAGCTGTACGTCAATTGATATATATGGTTAAATTGAAGTTTGATCAGTTGAAGAGTTGATAAAATTTTATAAAAGTTTTAGCATGCGCCAAGCATGCCAAAAAAGGTGATTACGATAGACAAATTATTCATTTACCATTGATAATCGTTTAAATTCATGTAAGATAAGGTTGCAATATATTACTTTTTCTTGAACTCACTGAAAACTTGTACTAAAACTCTTGAACTCTCGTAATATGTTTGGTATGGAGCATTAAACATTGAACGAAAGAAAGTTTAAATCTTATATATATTATGTGAAGTGTCATCTAGTTTTGAATTTGGGTCCTAAACATATCCTTATAGTTTTACTATAAAATGTTTGAGATGCTTTTTCATTTATTAGCTCTTCGTTATATTTTGGATAAATAAGACGATGAAAAAAAATTGTTCAAATTAAATAATTGAAGGTTCATTGTGTTGAACCTGTTTAAAGTGGAACAAATTTGAAATTTTATTGATGGTACGATGTCTAATTTCTGTGAGAAATTTGGTGTGTAGAGGTACAACAAAGACTCCAAGGTCGTGGTTAATGTAACATTTGAGGGAAGTCCTGGACCAGTCCGAACAATGGTGAAATTAGGATCCAGTGTTGAGGAGATGATAAAGCTTGTGGTTAGAAAGTACAACTCGGAAGGCCGCACTCCTCGTCTGGATAAAGATTTTGCTTCAAGATGTGAATTACACCACTCGTACTTCAGCCTTCAATGTGAGTTCTACATTTGATTTTTAACCATTTCTTGCTTTTCCCTTATGCCAGAATGAATATAATTTCTTCCTCGGTTTTTACATTGCATAAATGAAAACGATGCCAACAAGTAGAGATGAGATTGATTGTGAATAAAACAAGAGAATGATTATTTTAGGTGGTAAGGACATGTAAACTTTCAAGAAACTCTCGTTGATATAAGTGATACAATTTGAGCTCAACAACCCACTTTACATTACATTCTCGATCTTATTTCCTCGATTATATGTACTTCCACTATGATTTTATCCATCTTTGGTTTGAATGATTGTTTTGTTTGGTTCAATAATACCTCTTTCTTATGAGTAATTAGGTTTGAACAAGTCGGATGTAATTGGGGATGTCGACAGCAGAAGTTTTTACTTACGAAAGCGTAGCAATGATCAAGGTGAGAGTTCTCTAAATACAGACATCATCCCTATGAATGCAAACAATGATCTTCCTTTCATTCCGAGTTTCATTGGCCGGCATGCGAACAAAATTGTTAGAAGAACACGAAGACTTTGGAAACTTTTGGGATGCATCTAATGTCATTTTTACCAGAGTAACATAATATTATGTTGTTGCTCTGACATTTTATGGTTCGTTCTTCTTATTTTTTAACGTGCATACTTGTTTCCCCTCGTGTTTTTTATGTTGGGAAATGGGCTGTAAATCGATTTTTTTTTAGCTAACTGTACAATACAACTTCTATTGATTAAAGCGTGTTTGACTTAAATGCTACTTCTATGTAGAAAGAAGCCAAACGCGCTCTTTGTAATGACAGGTAGAAATATTAATTAATTGATAAAATGGATGCGAATTATCTATTTATTGTTCTAGCGAAATAATTACTAGTCTTCTTGATGACAAAGTTGATAATGATATAATAATGTTGAAATCCTTTATATACAACGAAGAACTTGTGAATCATTAAAATAGTAGAATAATTGGTACAATACGAGAATTTCATTCTATAACTGGAGAGTATATTACGTAAAATTCGAAGATGGTCCAAGAAGACTTGAAATTCAAGTACAAAATAAACAATAGGTTTGTATTTTTCTAAGAACAATGCTGGGGGTACAATCATTAGTGGGTTACAACAC